>LD346230.1:73255-87624 GCA_001465055.1 Ptychodera flava
CTAATAAAAGAGATATATTTTATAAATGGCATGTTATAATAATGTCCTGAAGTTTGTAGACCATAGTGCTAGGCTCCTCAATGCAAAATATCAAGGTCATAGGCCCTGCTGATGTTTGAAGAAGATTTTCAAAGTATTATTTTTCTGATTTTCTCTGACCTTTGACTTCCCCTATACCTAAGCTATGGCAATGGCTTAGTCTGGCCCATGTAAGAGTCCAAGAATTCCAGTGTCTATTGGACAATGACCAGTAGGTGACCAAATTGCACACCACAATTTTGTGGATGCCATTTGACCTTTGACCTTGGCATTTCCTGCAGCTCATTTATTATGCACATTCCTAATTCTGTGCTTGCCAATAGAGCTAGGGAACTGATTTTTCGGTACATACGGAAAACTATGAGACCAAAGTTTTTTGTCAAAATGTCACATTACCAGCAAATTCCTACACCACACTCATTATGTGCATACGTAATTCCGGGCTGAAAAATAGAGCTGGAGGTCTGATTTTTGGTACACAGGGATAACTATGGGATAATGTTTTTAAATCAAATATCGCGTGACCTCAATGACCTTTCATCCAAAATATACATATATGTCCATAACTAAGTTACCACGGGTGCTACACCCTTCATAATTGGTATGATGAGACACCTTATGACGACACATCTTGTACTTTATTAATTATGCACACATCTATTTATGGGCAAGCTAAAAGAGCTTGAGGTCTGATTTTTTGTATATAAGGATAACTATGGAATTCAATTTTTTTACAAAATGTCACGTGACCTTGATGACCTTTAACCACAAATGTACGTATATGTCCATAACCAAGTATCCACAAGTGCTACACCCTTCATATTCTTTATGATAGGACACCTTATGACACCACATCCTATACCTCATTAATTATGCACATATCTTATTCTGGCCAAGCCAATAGAGGTAGAGATCTGATTTTTGGTATATAGGGATAACTATGAGATTGTTTTGACAAAATGACACGTAAGCTTAATAACCTTTGACCTCAAATATACATATATGTCCATAACTCAGTATCAACAAGTGCTACACTTTTCATATTTGGCATGATGGGATACCTTATGACGCCAAATCAATTACCTTATAAAGTATGCACATATCTAATTCTAGGCAAGCTTATGAAGCCAGAGGTCTTTTTTTGGTGTAGCGGGATAACTAATAAACGACATTGTTCGGCCAAAATTTAATGTGACCAGGATGACTTTTGACCTCGATTTCACATATCATCATCATATCATCATATCATATCATCAGATATGTGCATATCTATTTCTTATTGCTCCTGTTAACCTGGATGTCTCAAAACCCAGTCATTGCTGCTTTGCAGCTATATTTCTTCTTCTTCTTCTTCTTCTTCTTCTTCTTCCGCCTCCTAATTGCAACTGCCACGCATACACTGTTGCACTTAGAGACTTCAAATTTGGCACATAGGTAAACCTATGCGTAAGTAATTTTTTGATCACATGACCATAACAATAAGTCACATGACCTGGCGGCCATTTTGAATTAAATTTTAAAATCGACCTCATTTGCATAAAAGTTTACCAATCGAAGTTCTGTATAAACTTTTGTAGACCATAGGGCTAGGCTCCTTCATGCCAAATACCAAGGTCATATGCCCTGCCGGTTTTTAGAAGAAGGTTTTTAAATTATTATTTTTCACATTTGTCAATGACTTTTGACCTATGTAGCTTAGCAATGTTAATGGCTTATTCTGGCCCATGTAAGAGTGTGAGAATGCCAATGTCTGTTGGACAATGACCAATAGGGGACCAAATTGCATACCACAATTTAGGGAATGCCATTTGACCTTTGACCTATGGATTTTCCTGCAAGTCATTTATTATGCACATATCTATTTCTGTGCTTGCCAATAGAGCTAGAGGTCTGATTTTTGGTATGTAAGGATATCTGTGGGTTTCAATTTTTCTTTTACAAAATGTCGCGTGACCTTGAGACCGTTGACCTAAAATATACATAACATGTCCATAACGAAGTAACCACAAGTGCTACACCCTTCATATTTAGTATGATTGGACACTTTATGATGACACATCCTGCACTTCATTAATTATGCACATATCTAATTCTAGGCAATCCAATAGAGCTTGAGATCTGATTTTGCGTATATAGGGATATCTATGAGATATAATTTTTCACAAAATATCACATGACCTTGATGACCCATAATATACATATACGTCAATCACCCAGTAACGACATATGCTACAAACTTCATTTTTGGTATGCTTGGACACCTTATCACGCCACATCTGTACCTCATTAACTTTGCACATATCTAATTTTTGGCAAGCTAATAGAGCTACAGGTCTGATTTTGTATACATAGGGATAACTCTGGGTTACATTTTTTTTACAGAATGTCACGTGACCTTGATGACCTTTGACCTCACACACACACACACACACACACACACATATATATAGATATATATATATATATATATATATATATATATATATATATATATATATATATATGTCAATAGCTCAGTAACCACAAATGCTAAACCCTTCATATTTGGTATGATGGGACACTTTATGACGCCATATTATTTACCTCATTAAGTATGTACATATCTAATTCTACGTAAGCTAAAAGAGCTCGACGTTTGATTTTTGGTATATAGGGTGCCCGTGTGCACCAATATGTCTCGAAACCCGGGCATTGCTGCTTTGCAGCTACATTTACAATTGAAATAATACATGATAGTTCTCATAGAGGTGTAACGACATTAAAAAAATACAAGTTTTAAAAAGCAGACAAGTACTTACGTTGAATAGACAGGCACTTCTTTAAAGTTTCAGTCTGTCGTGAGGGGATTGGCCGGCACAAACCATGCATCTAGGCTAATCCCTGGACGCGGAAAATTGTCCGCGTTACCGATTTAATGGCTTGTGATCCCCCCGAGTAAATAAACTACCAATCAAGTAGGAAAAAAGATCACAATGTTTGTGAAAATGACACCATCCGACGTCTTTGACATTGCTTACAGTTCAAGTTGCGTGTCAAAGACAAGATTGACACCTTTAGTCAACGTCTAATAAATAAATGTCACTATACACTAGCCGCTTGGCGTTTTAGGTTTTACTAAATACTAGTAAAATAATTATTTGTACTACGTCTCCGTTATTGTATCACTTATTTTTACTATGTGCTCCGCTCTAAATGTTTGCTTTTGGCTGGACATGCAGTTGTTCTTAACAAACAACCAGAAGTGGGAAGGCTCTCAAATCTACGGGTTTTTATACGCGATCACGCCAAGCTACACGGTCACACCACTCAAACTGTATTGCCGAAATGCATTTCGTCAGGTGATCCATGTCCATTCTTACGCGGGAATTACCTCTGCCGCTGAATCAGAGTGCACGCTTTGACGTAGCTGTAGGCACCGACCATGTACCACCAGATGTGACTTCTAATCTGACGATTTGTCGTGACAGTCAGTTCACATCCGAAGTAAGGTAATTTTTCATATGAAATGGTTTTCGAAACTACAGCGTTTGTCTCGGGAAATCTAGGTATGGTGCATGGAGTATAATAGAATGCGCGTCTTGTCTGACTGTTCAGACTATTTTCTGGCAAGGAAAGTTTAGGTACTGATCAAAGAAATAGCCTTAGCAGGCCATTGTATAACGCAAACATACTTGTATAATGTTTGTTGGGCTGGGTAAATACTATAGAAATTTAGGAGATGACAATTATAGTACAGGCACGATTATACGAGTGGTCAATGCGGAGTCTCGACCATTTTAAAAGCTTCACAATGCAGCGATTACTCAAGCATTGGTACTCACGTCAAGGTGTACGTGGATTCAGCCCCTTTAGAAAACAAAGAAATCGATTATTAAAGATCATGATGCATGATCATAAATGACAAATTGTGTTCGCTAACATCGTATCAAAGGTTTTATCCACGTGGGTGGAGAGGAGTGCAATCTGCAATAGTAAAGCAGCGTTCACGCCTTCTTAACATTAAGTTCACCCTCCTGAAATAGAGTTCAGATGTCTGTGGTCGATTTTCGTATCAGCAATGTTGGTGGTATTTGAATATACATTATATTTAAATGTGTAATTTCTTGTCTAAGTCAGTAAATAGTCAAATTCTTTTTCATATAACGGCCGATTACTCTTTGTCGTACCAAACGTAATGTTAACTCTACTAAACGTTAACACTTCTTCATTTTTTCTTAACCTACACAGAAAGCACATGGGAAATAAGGCCTTGATTGTGAGCTACAATTGGGGAAGTCCTGTCCAGGGAGGAGTAACGGACGCAGTTCATCTACTTATCCGTCTTCTGCGTGCTTTAGGATTAGCTGTGTACTGCACTACGCTAACAGCTACTGAAGCACAGATTAAGGAGGCGAGAGAATATGGAGTTGAGCTCATTGTGCCGTCACCGATCCCAAAATTCAAGGTTAGAGATGCACAACCTGATGCTGATTGGCTGTATCATCACAAAGATTACTTCCCGAATTTGAAGGAGTTGGCAAATGTCAGATTTGTCTTCGGATTCGGAATCATAACATCGGAGGCCGCATTCGAAATTGAACGAGATGTCTTTAAGAAAGCCGCATTCTACCTGATAAATCTGTTTGACAGAGATCTTATTACCCCTATCATTGCTCACTGTGATGCCAGAGAGCTTGAGCTTCGTCTAGAGAAGGTGTGCAAAGAAGGTCAAGATTCAAGCTGTGTCTTTTCCGTTGGACGCAGCATTTTCAAAGAGTACGAAAACCTATATCGCCAAGAGAGAAACATAAAACACTTCCGATTATCCCCTATCGTAGATGAGGATCATTTTAAGATTCGCTCCCCAGAACCCGTCGATGACGATGAAGAATTTAGAATTTTATCGTTGTTTCAGGAACATGAACTGGCAGATCTGACTAAAGATAGTGTAGTCGTAAAGGCCATGAATTCGGTGGCAGATTCTTTTCACAACCTGGGGAAATCACCCCCAAAATGGAGAATCCTTGGAGTACCGAAGCGGTGGGAATCCGACCTTAAAGATCGCATGAATCTACACTCCCAGCTAGAAGTTGTACTGGCGCGAATGCCATCAGCTAAACTCCTAAATAATGAAATCGGCCGTTCACATCTTGTCCTTCTTCCCCCAACTTCCGTACATTATGTCAATCTGACATTAGCAGCTATGTGTGCAGCCGTTCCTATAATTATTCCCAACAAATCAATGAGCCATGAGTTGGTCAAGAAGCATTTCCCTGAACATAAGGAAGACCTCGTGGTCGATATGACTGATTCTGATACGTTGAAGAAGTGTATTTTAAATATCCTTTGCAACTATGAGATTTCGCTCAAGCGCGCGAATGACATCAAAAGCGCAATAAAAATCAACATGAAGCAGGAATTAGAGAACGTTAATGATGCTTTCTTTCAAGTTGCAATCGATGATGCAAAGACACGCTATGGAACCACCCTAGAAGTTCCGAAACCCCCTGTGGAGAATAAACAAGGTATATTTCTCTGCTGAATGTTTTTATTTAAGTTCAACAACAAAGTTAATTCACAGACTAGGTTTAACTTGATGGTTTTCCTTTATAATGGTTTTTCTTCGTTATAATGGACACTGGAAACCACTGCACTTGCGCATCGAACATTTTGATATCTAACATTTACACCCATTCCCGATTTAAAGAATTTAAAATTTCAGGGAATTGGTTTCACTGATATTGATTGATTGATTGATTGATTGATTTATATGTTTATTTATTTATTTATTATTGTTCACTTGTATCTAAGGTGATGAAACTAAAGGGGCAGAGATGCAAATCGTTTCTATGAAAAGAAAATGTGAAGAACGTGATCAAGGTACATATAGTTTACATTATTTGGTCTTAGAATGGCTTTAATAGGTGCTTAATTAACCTTGACTAGATTGTTTTTATAAACAAGTCACACACACACAGAATTTTATATTTTGCATTCATATCCACATTTCAAGGTGACATGAAGGTGAAGGTACGAGTGAGCGAAGTCGTTCCAGAAAGTGGAAGAACAGTTGTGGAAGTCGAAAGAGGTTTCTATGAAAGTGAGGAAGTGAAGGAGAAGACTGAAGAAGTTGGTCAGACACTTGATGGGCAGCATGACGAGATGAAAGTCAAGGACGTTGGACATGAAAGTATTTCCTATACAATGTCTTGTCAGTCATTAGATGCACTGGAATACCTACGGGGAGAATACGAGAATGGTAAACTACAGGATCTGATGGAAGATGAGTTCCTGTCTGATAAACTCCTGGATAAAATCGGGGCGTTTTATCTGGCAATTGACGTGACTATTGACTATGAAGAGTACTTTTTGTGTAGAAAGGAAATGATCAAAAAACATGGTAATTATTGCTGGCTCCTTCTGTCTAGTGCTACATCTAATCTGCGAAACTTGAGATTTTTATAGGGTTAAGGCTGCATTCACAGACACCTCTGGAGGGGGGACTTTTCGGAGGGTGGACTTGAAAAAAGTTTAAACATGCCAGGTGGATCTGAAAAAGAATTGACATTGCAAAGGGAACCTAAGAATGTATTGAATATCATATTCCTTTTTAAATACCTTCTGGCACTTTTATTTCCTGTCATTTCCATTTTCTTGGCGCCCATCGGGCACAAGTTTTAGGGTATAATTTATTAATGACCCTAATGACCCAAGAAGCTAACTTAAGGCATATGATTTCGGTGGTAACGATTTCTACTTACCCATCTCCTCTGTTTCACACTATTATTGTTAAAAACTGTCCTCTGTAATGGCTAAATTTTCAACTTAATCTTTAGATTTAAATTTAGGAGATCGCTTATTTGATAACATTCTCCCATTGACAATACATTAGGTATAGGTCAGTGTCAAACGTTCATGTCGCCAAATGTACATTTTTATTTTTACTACTGTGACAGAATACACACTGTTTATAATAGTGCATAGTGTCATCAATAACAAGTGGGAGTTTCAGGTCAAACAACTTTAAATTTTGGGAAACGAAAACCGATGTGTCCTAATCATCGGGAAATTGACTCCAGCTTGAAAAATGCAAGGCCACCGTACTTCCATACAGAACTGTGACACTTATCCTCCCTAATGTCCATACGCAAACAAAACCACTTACCCTCCCTCCGCGTGCCACAATCCGTATCAACAATATCTTAATTGACATAATTTCTCATTTTACCTTAAATAAGTTTAAACTTTCATAGTATACTTCTTCACATCACTTGGATGAAATTCCAATATCATATTTGTTATTTCAAACACCCTATTCTCAATTTTTATCCATTTGCTAAATAATAAAAGCACA
The DNA here is from genome assembly GCA_001465055.1 of Ptychodera flava. Classification (NCBI taxonomy): domain Eukaryota; kingdom Metazoa; phylum Hemichordata; class Enteropneusta; family Ptychoderidae; genus Ptychodera; species Ptychodera flava. The sequence goes on from LD346230.1 coordinate 80,628, forward strand.
TATTTAGCTTGTTTTGTACGGTAAAAAATAATTCGTTGTTTTCTCATAGACTACAATGTATAACGTATTAACATTGACAATGAAATCCAAATATCACACATGCACTTTTTACTTGCCACTACATATTCAAGGAAAGTACATCTACATGAATTACCAAACGCAATGTCATATCAATGTGAGATATAGCTAGTTTTTTTCGAGAAAATGTTAATAGTTTGCCAAGTAGATTCACATGTATTATGATTTGATATTTTGGGACGAAGCACTATATCGGCCACATTTTGCATTCCTTTGAGGGGGACTTCAAAATTACGGCAAACCAGACGGGGGACTTGAATACAATGTGAGTTTGTTTGATGTATTTGATAAAAATTAAGAACTTTTTTAAATCACCCCCCCTCCCTCTACAGATATATATGGGAATGCAGCCTTATTTGCCATTATGAAAATAAATTTTGTATGGATGTAGCAGAGAAACTTTTGCAAGTTGGGTCCTCTAAAATATTTCCCATATAGTCATTACAGGTTTGCAAGAAGTACTTCATGTGAAGTATGTGTCGACTATACATTAAGTTTTCAATCAGGCTCGAACTCACAACATGCGGCAGCCAGTCACCTAGCGGAGAGGCCACGCGGTCAAATCCCCACTCTCAAAAAATGTGTTTTGAAAAACCATTTTAAGTTGTTACAATTTTACAATTTTTCTGACTGCGAGCCCACCACACGCTGCAGACTTCGCACTCACGCTCGCATACTTACTATCACACATCGCACACAATTTATCGAAGTAATGAAAACAATGCCTAAGAGGATAATTCTGTCCACCAACCCAGGGTAGAAAATACGGTAAGTTTTAATCAAGTTCGAACTCTCAACATACGGCAGCCGGCTATCATTACTATTGCTCTTTTTACCTGAAGTTTTAAAATTGTGAGATTTTCGAAAGCATAATTCCATAAAGCGTTATCTGATAATTTACGTCATCTGCTATTGACTTAAAGACTGAACTATGAACTAATTTCATTTTCCGACATACAACATCAATTTGGTGGTCTAGGAAATATTGCAGAAATTTGTGAAACTGCGTGATATCCAGTTGAAATTTTATTACCCTTGACTTGAACGCCACCAACAATGTACATCTCCACCAACAAACAAGGCCCAGAAAGACAGCGTTTGTTTGTCTCATCCACTACTGATCTGTGTGCCACAAATCAGGTTTCCTGGTCATAAATGTATTCCTGCCTTTTAATAACAATATTTACACGCTTAAATTCTACTTTTTTAAATATTCATAGATTTGTACTTTGCTATGCTCTAGGGATACCTACACATGATGTTAAGCAGCAGACAGGTCATGGGAAAACAGAATCTGCTGAGCCAAAGAAGACAGACACGTCACTCGGAAGAGTAAACAGAGCTAGAGAACTCCTGAAGGCGTTTCGAAGCGAGGGAGATGATGTGACTGAGAGTCAGATAAATATACTTGACCAGCTTTTGCAAGAAAAGGAAGAGTTGAGAAAGATGGAACACAAGAAATCTCTATGTGTTGAGAAAGGTCTGTTTAATAGATAACGCTTTATACAACTAAGGGGATCACAGTTTTTGAAACTGATAGACATTAGAATCTGGTGTGACCTTTCCTCTCAGAAAGTGTAAGAACAACAGCTCTACAACAGAAAACATAGTTTAATTTGTGCACATCTTTTCACAATCTCATGAATAATTTTGTGATCCAGTAACAAAATGCCCAATGGAAATCCCAATCTGCTGTCTTTTGTTTAGTGTATAAGTGAATGGGACGCAGTGTAGACACTCTCACAGATCCTGTATGCTACACATCATAAGTAGATGATTTATCTAGCAAAGTTAACAAGATAGGACTGAGAATAGATCGACTTGAATCCGTTTTGTGAACAAGGGGTTGTGAAAAAGTCTAAGACAGTCCTTCAATTATGTGAGGAAGGACACAAATCAAAGAGAAGTCATTTGTGACATTTATGTCCTTCCGGGATGAGCACTATTAAGGTGGTTTAAGAAAGGACGGTCCCAAGGAGCTGAAATGACATGTCAGAAAACCGATCCTTTGATAATTTTTTTAGACAGACCTAACTTGTGTGAAACACTCTACCACCGTCAATTTTAGTGTGGGAATCGAATTATTATGCAGAACCTTGAATTTTCCCCAGAAAAACGCGCCGACAACGTTCTTTAACGAGCCCTACTGGTAAAGCATATTACCCAGTACCCCTGTTTCATATTTGAACTTTTCGGTGTAACATGCCACATGGATTCATCAAATCTCCCGTTTTCAGTTTTGCTGAAGTGATAATTTTTTAATCTCGCTGTTAAAATATCAAAAAAATTTTACAGTTTGGTAAATGTTGTCTTTATACAGATTCTACATTGGCGTTTCAGCGACAAAGACCTTCAGATGGCTCTGAATCCACACAGATGTCAGATCTGCATCGACTGACAGATGAAGAGATAGAACAGAAGAATGAAGAACTCGAGGCCAAAGTCAACAAACTCAGAATACGTAGCAGCATAATAAGAACAAGGTATACAGAAAAGGGCCGAGGGCGAGAAATTGGGGAAGCTTTGGCAATTAAGAGGGACAAGGCGGAGGAACGTACATTAAACCCACTTCTTAGTGAGTTTCTTCATGCAAAGTCACAGACACGAGACCTTGCTACCAACCATCTTGAACTGGCAATCAACACAGATAAGTTATCAGCCCGTGCAGACAATATCGTTGGTGTGGCAGAAATCTCTGAAGAAACAAAGGAAGTGTACCTGGATGTGAGACGAGTTGAGAGAGGTAAGTACAAAAATTTAAGTTTTGCGATCACTTACCCCAGTCTTACTATTTAGCAGCTGTAACGGCAAAAAACTACCTTTATTCTCTGATATCATCACGTACTGCTTACGCAATTACATTGTGGAGAGCAAAATGATCACTTATTGGCAAATGCTACAAGTGCCCACCCCCCTAGCAACGTAGTTTTCCACTCTTCAAATTCCATCTCTTTGCCACACTCTTTTTCCCGTGCTAACAAAGAACGAAAACAGCCAAATCTGCTCCCTGCCCATTCCTTCAGCATCAAGTTGCCAGCAGAGCAGTAAGCTTAAGGGTGAACTTTCCCAGCCGCTAAAGAGGAAAAATTTCTGCCTACTCTTCTCTGTCTATAAAATACGTGTCATTAAAATCCATACATGCTGTTTATTGCACGAACATATTTTTGCCCTCTAAAGTAGTGAATTAAATCAGATATAATGTCTTGTTCCTGGTCATCATACGTGTAAAGAATTCAGTATATTTCGCCAGGTTGATGCATATAAAGAGGTCTTTAAATTCAAAGGAGTGGTTCTGGACTTGCATTAAATTAGCTAAATACATTATCGCACATTTTGTCGATTTTTCAAATTCTCAGAGAATACGCCATAAAGTAAGCCCTTTAGATGTGTCGCTAGTTCAACATAAGTAATGGTTTCCCTTGTAATTCACGATTTTTAAAAGTCAAAACAAATACACGTCGCTATCCTATGTCAAGTTAGGGAGTTTTTGTTAACATCGGTCTTCTATTTGCATCATTATTTGCATAATGCCCAGTGACTGACACAACGGGGTGCAGCACTAGCTAATTTACATAGTGACGTGTTCGGGCCTCTCCAAACACAAGGATTACTTCCGTTTGTAAACAATAAACCGTTACAATAATGTTTTTTGAGTTTTCGTCATTTTTTCCCAACAAATACCATCACACGGTGCCTTGGTATGTCTTTGAGTGAGGAGACTAAGAGACACCTGAAGGAAAGTAGTTGAGGTTCATAGTCTCACAAACTGGCAGAGTGCCAGATTTTAGCTGATCTTGCCAAAAGATTAACAGTAACCACAACAAAAAGAGTTTGTGAACATGAAATACTTTGAAAGATACAGTAGTTAATATACAAAAATGACTTCCACTATGGCCAACACAACAAATAAACAAACAAATAAATATCAAAGAATAGGTTACGTTTGTAAATTCTTCAGAGAAAGGACAGGAATTGATAAACATTCCTTAAATGTTCTAAGGAACACCAATATACATGTAAGAAATCGGGAACATTATGCACAGTGTAATATGTTTTGAGTAAAAAATGTAAAAGAACAAACACAAAAAACTATGGTACGTAAACAACAAAACAAACATCTATAATGGTATGGATAGTACTTCTAAACAAGAACAGACTTACTGAAAGATGAATTAGCAGGACAGTGAAATTTTGGAAAGCAGTATTTAGGAAAACATGTAAAAAAAGGATCAAAAATTGGCCAAAACATTTTGAAAATATAAGCTTTGCTTGCTCAATAATTAACAATACACAAACAGACAGATACACAAAGACACTGTATGTATCTGTGATTGACATCAAAATAACAACATTTTACAACCTCTTGCAACTCTATCAGTACAGCAAGAGCTGTTTAGCTATACAATGACTTACCTTATGGACTGAAAATCACATTCCCACCGATGAAATGCAAGTATGTTGCCACGGAAACTGAAAAGTAACACGTAAGGAGTTGTTCCGTTAAATATCCCATGTGTTTTTGTAGACGAAGAAAGTTTTCATTCAGTCAAAATTTGTGAGATCATTAAATGTTGGACTCCATAAGAATTGAAACTTACAAGTTGACCTTTGTTTATGTTTTTGTTTCCCTAGGTTATCCGGTCAAGGAAAGTGTCCTTGAAGTGTTTGGGTCTGGATCAATGCCTGGACAATTTAATAGGGCACAGGGAATATACATCAAGAAGAACGGTCAATGGGTTATATGTGATAGAGGGAATCATAGAGTTCAGGTTATTGATCCAATCAAACTCTGCTGTGATCTCATCTTACAATTCCATGCATTCCAATTCCCAGAGTCATTTGATCCATGGAATGTCACAGTGGATGAAGACAATGACAAATACTTTATGAGTGACGTAGGGAAAGGCGAAGTTGTAGTGAGTTCTGGACAAAGCAAGATTTTAAACTGTTTTGGACGCAAAGAAGGAATTGCACCAAGAGGTATCTGCTTGAGTGATGATTTATTATTTATTAGTGACTACAATGGATATGTGAGAAAATACAAGCAATCTGGTGAACACATCGCGAAAACTGAAAAAGGACAAGTCAGCCAGCCCAGAGGTCTGATTGTGAATAAGAAATGTGTTTTTGTATCAGATTATGGCAGGGATTGTGTTCATGTTTTGAATCACCAGATGCAAAGTATGAGGGACATTGGCAAGGGACACTTAAGGAGACCTGAGGGTTTGTGTTTTGATCACCAACAAGATGGCATATATGTTTGTGATTACTTTGGAAATAGAGTGGTTCACTTCAATTGTGATGGTGAATTTCTCAGCTATAAAGGTCAAGGTCAGTTAGAATACCCCTGTTACATTGCACTGTGTAAGGATAATCCTTACAGATTAGTTGTAACACAGCAATACTGTATTAAACTACTGTACATATAAGACATGACTCCACATCATGTCAACTCTGCAGGGATATCTCTACTGAAGATCTACAAATTTTCTGCTAAATTTTACACAAGTCATTGCAACTGGCATGCTATAAATGTGTATTTTTTATGTCATTTCAATAGATTGTCCTATTTACTGCTAATTTTGGATAAAAACATAACGGTTAATTGTGGAACTGTTCAGTAAAATTCACTCATTTATATCTTTCCTGACAGCAGTCTGTTGCAATTTCTGTGAAATATTTGTCGGAGTAATATTTTGACTTTCACAGATGTGTGCATGAGTGTACAGAAACATACATAGAAGCAGACATGACAATATAACATGTCAAGTCTGCTGGTATATTTCTGGTGAAAATGTACAACTTTCCAGACTAGTTTTACACAACACGATGCAAACGACAGGCTGAAGGCGTTGAATTAAGCCATGTAAAGATGTAAAGGTGCAAATATTAAAGATTTGGAATATGTGGTCAATTTTTGATTTGACACTATGATTTTCCCTTCACATGTACAAAATATTGGGTATTAATAAGGAAAATATTCACAGCTGTACTTTTTCAGGATTTAGAAAATTTATCCTGTAGCAGATTTCACATCCTTAGTTTCCTAGCGACACAACCCGCGTTTAAGAATTCGTGTTGGCAAAACCTTCTTGGAAAAGTTATAACGAATTTCACTGAAATGTGCGTGCAAAAACATACCTCAACATTCCGATGACTGTTTTGTATTCACAGGTGTCCTGATTGCTGTAGTTTAGGTATAGTTTCCTCACTTTCAATGAATTGTCATGGCGATCTCGGGCGGTTACCTTGTTGACATGTCGCAATATTTCAACTGAATGACCACATCCACGAAAATCAAGTTAAATATTTTGTCGCAAGAAGGCGCTATGAACAATATCAGTAACAATACCAATACCATTATCAATAACAATACTTTATTCAGTCGTCTTATATCAACAGGAATTGTTAGCAATTCAGTAGATGATTGGAAGATTTTTCATAGAGGCCTAGTCACAGGAAGCTTTGGCCAAAACTTTTAATTTAAGTGAAACACGATTGGAACTAAATTGGGATATCTGGATTGGCAGAATTTCTCATGAATTTTAGAAATTTCTCTAATTTTACACCATATTTGCTTACCATCTTTAAAATATTATACACAATTTACGATGCTGTTGAAATCTCATGAGTAAGAATCAGTGCATGATAGTATCTAATGCAATATTGTTCAAAACATATGAACAATATTCACATTTGAATGAAAATATGAGAGTTTGTCTGTAGTTTCTTCATTACTGAAACACTAGTAATAATGTTAGTTTGTCATTTTTCCTCGACCTAAATGAAGCTTTTCGATTGATTTACAATTCATTCAGTCAGGGTCATTTAAAATGTGCCCTGACTCAATTTAATGTTTATGAAGCCTTAAATTCATGAAAAAGTCAGGGGCATTTCAAAAGTGCCCTGACTCAAAATT
>LD346230.1:101556-117591 GCA_001465055.1 Ptychodera flava
AATGGTTTTTCTTGGCCTACACTTAATGTATCACATCTGTCACAACATCAGACGATACAAGTCACACAATTTACATGTTGACATATAGTGCAAGAACGCAAAGTACACTAAGAAGAAAATCCATAAAGTACATTTCAGTGTGTGATGGATTGGGGAAGTGTTGTTGAAAATATGAAGCACGAGAACAGCACCTTGTCATAACTTCACTTCGTTCGTCGAAACGTCCACAATAAAATTGATTATGAAAAAAAGCAAGACATCAAAAGCTTATCTATGCGACCGAAAATACTGACCTGCTGTTTTATTTCCGCCCATTACTGTGGCAACTTCTAGTACCAAAACTTTGCGCAGTGATCCCTGGTATTAATTCTTGATTTTGAAAGGGAAAGGTTGAACGGTTCTTTGAGGAAAATTTGAACTAAAGTTTAAGTCTTTCATTACGAGGTGCATACTACCTTAAGAGCCAATAATATCCGACTTTGTTGATTTTCAGTGCCTGATGAGCAGTAAGTGTTCTCCTAAGTTTTCTCTCCAAGCGCTTGTATGTGTTTTCACTTGTATCAAGTAGGCCTGAATACTGCTTTAGCGTAACTTGGTCATCTCATGCAACTTGACAATTCCACCTCGATAAGTTGAAGTCGATAAATTTCGGCAGTGTATCAGCAACAGCCTCAGCTTGTGCCACAGGGCAAAGCAGGGACAAGGATCGAGGCAAAATGTGCTTATTCTCTATTGACATTATGTTTATTTGTTTTCCAATAAATACATTCATTAGCTAACAACGGTCTTCTCACCATTAAGTCAACACTTTAATTACCGTCGTTCATCACTACACACGAGCATTATCAGTCAACAATCATCATCTGATCATCTGACAAGGTGACCTTACCAGACTAAAATTAAATCAATATGTAAACATAACCCGATATACTAATGACATGAAAAAAAAAACTTTCAAATTACGTCGTCAGTGTATTCAACGATGGGGACAGATTGATTCGTGGCTCTGACAGGGCTAAGTTGTTTTCCCCCAGAATCATCCTGCTGTTCCCTGTGCTTAGACGGAGTACGTTGAACTTTGGACTCATAGGAAGGTGTGACCAATTAAGAACACCTTGCATTGCTCAGCGATAGGGAGTATTTCGTTCACATCTGGCAGTCAGACTACTCCTAACCTCTGTCATACGCATGCTAAATCTTTACAATCTTTCTATAGCTGGTATATTCCACTCTGTTGGCACAGAAATACGTACAATCGGAAGAAAAATATGAGCATGCGCAATAGTCCCGCTAACAAACATAGATATAGTCTGGTTCCCTGACCCATTTCTACCGCTGACTTCGCTGCTGACGAAAAGTGGGCTATTGTAAGCATGGCTATAATTGGTCAACGGTACGAGTGCACTGATTGTGTTGAATTTATTTTCAACATGGAGCAACCTTGAATTTAGATTTCGTACGCCCATGGGGTAATTTTACGTCCATAATTTCCCGAATCAAGCATTTTATTGAAGTACAGAACAGTTCTCTTCTTCCACTGTGAATTAGCAAAACAGACATGTTTCGAACAAATCTCTTGTCCTTCATCAGTGTCCACACTTGATCTGACAGAAAGATCCAAATGCAGGCATTTAAACAGCTGGAGGTGTGAGCAAACTTGAGGTGTGAAAACTGATGAAGGACAAGAGATTTGTTCGAAACATGTCTGTTTTGCTAATTCACAGTGGAAGAAGAGAACTGTTCTGTACTTCAATGTTAATGCTTCCATGATGAACATACACAGTATCACAAGCATTTTATGTCGACATTGAATGAAACACGAAATTTTTTTGGGAGTCATTGTCGCGCCGACAAAGGTCACCATGGTCGAAAGGTCACGTCTGAGAAAAAGATCATTGACGATAATCGTCATTTCAACACTATATTAAATACCATAAGAGAATATCAGAATCAGAGACTTTAAAGCGAAGCCGTGCAAACTAATTAAAGTTCGACGTTTTGTCATCTAATTTCCGAGCTTGCCAGTGTACAGATGTGCTGATCCACGGTCCCTCTATCACGTGGCTGATCGCATGATCTTGTCAGGCGACTGTGCTCATTAATATGCACTCAAAATTCTGACTGAAACATTAGCTCATATCTGACTCTATTTTCGTTAGCAGCTCAGCCAGTGGTAGATACGGGTCACGGAACCAGACTAACGCAGATAAAAATCACCACTGGACAATTATCACTATCTTTCTGGCATATGATTCAATCTTTTCTAACGATTATATTTATTTCCATGATAATAGCGTGAAGTGAAAAATATATCCATTATATTGTGATTGAATTGATTGTGCTGCACACTTCAAAGCACAATGCGAAAAGAATGATTCGTTTTGTATAACGGTAGGCTGTGCAACGAACCCCTGAAAATGTCTCAACTAAACATACATGAATGTACAATTGCTCAATGCACACATAAATCTATTTGATGCAGTCAAATGCAATAACAGGTGTTGGCGGACAGGTTTAGGTCAGCGGTTCACAACATGACAGCGTCTATTGTTTGCGATGGTGGGCGTATAACAGAGAGACTTTCTCCGCTTTTGTATGCATATCACGACGCGGTTATTTCTGGAGCCGTCACTCGCTGGACACTTTTTGTGAACAGCTTCACTGAGTCCAATACTAAAAGCAATTTATTTCTGGCGGCGTATATGCAGGTAATAATTTAAATTATTCATAAGTGAATGACCACCTGTAACTTATTAATGTATATTGCCAAGGAAGGCTCCGTTGAACTCGTGATAAATGTGAAATTGCATGTGACCGTCCGGCTAATTTTGACGCATGCTGTAACGTAGAATGACATACATTATTCTTGTCACCTTTATTGACCGAATAATTAACTCAAGTAGGCCATGGTTTTCGTGATTGTATGTATATAGAACGCTTTTTAATGTCCATGTATAAGAAAAATTTCCCCGAATGTTCAGACACTAAAATGTTGCATTTCAAATATCATTAGTCTACAACAATGAATAGTTGTCAGTTAAAACTTCTGAACAGGTATTTTGTTATAGTGAAGGGGCGTATTGTTGACACGGTGGACATATTATTCTGCGTGGCCATTACAATTTGTTGGTATTTGATTTATATCAAGTTGAGTCTCACTCTCGTTGAAATTAACTTACTACACGATACCAATAGGAAAGGATACCCCTTTACACATCAAACTTCGCCTTTTAACGAAACAAGGGCAGTCCTTCACAGATTCTAGACTCCTCATGGTCACACCTTTCTTATTATAATTACATGTGTTGGTGTAGAATCCCCAGTAAATAGTTTGAATTGGATACAGACATTCGAAGACTAACAAAATGTAATGCACACGCACAATAATATAGGACTGCTTCAATGAGTTCAAAATACGGCAACCAGAATCGTCACCCGTTCAAGAAGAACAGATCACATATCACCAGTACTTCGCAGTCTCCATTGGTTGACAGTTCAGTATAGACTTGACCACAAAATTCTCCTGCTAACTTACAAAGCTCTCAATGGTCTGACCCCAGTCTACATTCAGGATCTGATCAAGCCATACAAGCCCCACCGTTCATTACGTTCTAACTCCAAGAACCTGCTGTGTGTACCCAACTACAGACTTAAAACGTATGGTGGACGTGCCTTCTCCGTCACTGCACCACAACTCTGGAATGCTCTACTTTCGGGCATTCAACAGTCCCAAAGTGTTAACATTTTTAAACAAAAACTCGAGACTTATTTAATTGCCAAAGCGCATTTCTCGTGAGCTGAGTAGAAGAACTGCGAGTCCAGCCTATTGTACCATAGTGAAAGCAGACAAACAAAGTGACGTTCGTGAGTGTCTGTATGTGCGTTTAAATTGAAGTATGGCCGCAATGTGACCACAAAGGTTAAACTATACAATTTGTACATAGGAACCGTCATAAAATTTCCTGTCCTTCTCATGTCATTTTCAAACCAGAGGGCCTGTAGCTATGTCTTCCAAGTCAAAGATTCATGATGAAAATATTAACAGTAACCCTTGGCTAGATACCAGCGACGAACACGAATACCTGGTGACGACAAGGACAAGCAGTCAGGAAAGTCAGCGTACAGGGACAAGATTTCCAGTTTTGCCTTCGCTGAGCGATGTTTCCTGTTCCAAGACGTGTTTCCTTGTTTTCCTGACGGTAGCTACTGTCATCAGTAATGTAGCCATGGTTGTAACACTACCATTGTATTCACAGTCACTTGAGAATAGGAGTGATCCATACTATCTGCTGTTTTCGTCATCATTGATATTCCCTTTCTTCTTCTTCGCGTTGCTTCTAATCACCAAGGCTTTCGATCGTAGCGTTAGTCTGCGTCTGAGGGTCCCGCTTAAATATGTGTTGGCAGCCGGTTGCTTGAACGCACTCAACGGGCTAATGGTAGTGTACGCCAGCGACCCATCCAGAACCTCGCCAACTCTACAGGCCATCCTCAGTATGTCAATCATTCCATTTACGGTCATTGCACGTTACGTCATCATAAGACAGGGTAGGTCTAGCAATTCTAATTCAAAATGACATCTTCCATTTGTTTGACCTATGACCTTCTTAAGTCCAAAGAACAACAAGTAGCGCATTTTGTTATTGGAAATCATCCCTGATCGTCTATGATCACTCTTAGTTTTCCCATTTTACCTAATTAGGTTTCAAAACATATATGTTCTTTCCACTTTAAAGCCTTATTCCTGAAAAAGCGTGGAACCTCGTGAACGTTTCCATCATATAGCATTGGCAATGCGCCTAAAATGTGCCTAAAATTGCAATGTGTGCAATGAATACTTCCTCCTATGTACACTCAAACATAATAACGTTTTGCAATTTTATAAGTGGCTTTGTTTGGAAAGACAAATTAACAAGTAATGAAGTCAACCAAGCAATGCATGCCCTGATATTGAATTTGATGGTTTTTAAAAATTTTAAAGCATCAGGGTTTATATTTCCTTATATGTTATACCAAATTTCATACCTTGAAACCCATTTAAGGTTATTTCGTAAAGGATAATTAATTTGTATTGTTATGTCTCATCCTTTTGGGAGAGTTAACATGAGTATATCAGGTCCTTACGCCAATTTCAAATTATCATCAGTACATGCAACGAATGCAAAGTTGAACAAAACATTTCTCTTGAGTGCACCATTTTGCTGAAGAGACCTCTTTAAGTACAATTAAAGGAATGTTTTGCTGTGGACTCAAGGACACGTTGAACCTTTTTTTTCTTTTCAGGTGTGGGATGGAAACGATTAGCATGTACTGGGGTTGTATTGGTCGGTCTGTTTATATCGATGGAGCCTGTTATTTTCAATATCGATAACGAAGGAAGCAGTCCAGGAGACAAAAAAGATTTATCAACAGCAAAAAGAGTGTTGTGGCCGATCATTTTCCTGGTCGGGTTCTTACCACTCGCTGTTATGAACGTATTGCTGGAGAAAGTCATGAAAGAAGAGGTGGTGTATGGTTAATATGTATAAATCATGATTAATCATAAAGTTGACTTTCTTCTGTTTGTACATCTTACATTCATGTTGTCCAAGAACAAATTATTTTCCTGTGTGACCTTATATGTTTCAAAATCACATATTGTAGTCTCAGGGAAACCGTCAACCTTTTCAATAAAATCACGAATTTACCAAAACAGCGAGAGACGAGAAATGGCACCTTTCCACTCTCTAATGCCATCGTAGTTGTTTTATGCGGCGTCACAATCGTCTCTCTGGTATTGCAGTATTTACGTGTTCTCAATCCCCTTCATGTATAAAGGCTGAAGAGAAAAAAGGGTACAGAACAACAAACCAAAATAATTTATTTTGAAAGACTAAACATATCCATATTTTGAACACTAATACATTTGTTAAGTCACTTCTTGTAGGTTTCGTCGTTACTGGTCAATGTATGGGTGAACATATTCCAGTTTATCGTTGTAACATTGTTATTCTGGACAGATTTCATTCCGCACTTTGGCGTGGTAAGTCATTCGTTTAGATTTCAAAATCCATCGGGTCGCACTGCTGTTTTTAAAATAATCCGATTAAATAACACTTACTTTTATAAAATTAAGTATTTCTGCGTTGCATCAAAATATATCGCAGTCAACTGAAGTTGTGAACTTAAAGCAAGAAAGGTATATGCATTGTACCGTAATTGTAAGTGCTGATTGTTTTTGTAACGCCGACGTTGCTCTGCTTTCCTTTAGTCATCCACACCAGACGAATTCTGGTCAAGCTTCAAAAACGGCTTTCTATGTCAATATGGCGCTGACTCAACCTGCTCTGAAGTCGTCGGTCGATCATGGTTATTTGTGGTCAGCTATGCAGCTGCTAACATTTTCAACTTTCTACTGCTGCGGCACAGTGATGGCGCCATCTATCTTGTAGTCGTGCAGGCCCTCGTCACCCCACTTGGAGCGATTTTCTGGACTTTGTTTGTGACTAAGCCATACTTTCACTGGCAGCCGCACTTCGATCTGACCACTGGCTTTACAGTTGCAGGACTAATCATAATGATGCCCGCCGTTACCGTATACCATTATCTTGGGAAAAGGGGGGCTACTACAGAGAGCTTGGGTGTTAACTAGGAAGACTGTGAAAGGCTCTGGAACAATTGAATATATAATTACTAATGAATTTATTTTAATATCGTTATCAAGAAAAAGAGAGTATGTATTTTAGGAATAAACCAAACTGTTGAGATTACATTTGATAATCTTTATAATATATGGTATGCTACGCTGTATAAGTAGAGGGCTTTGATTTTATCGCACAACAATGAAAGAATTTTCTTGCAGTTCATAAAGTAAACAGTTTTTTTTTGGAAGCTGCCTTTTGGAAGAAAAATGCATATGTCTTTTTTCCTGCGAAAAGAACTCGTAGACTCACAAATTGCGGATTAGAGTAACTATTCATGACGTCAGCATATGTTTTATATGCCTGCAAGTCATCGCTGACGAGAACAAACGAACACTGCATTGCAGACTGTAGCTATATAATTTCTATTAATTCATATTTCATCAAGTCTGAAAGCTCTGAACGACTTCAGATGAATATGATCCTTTTATGACATTACATTGTATCTCCCAAACAAACGAATAAAGTGTTGATCGAGTAACATACACTTTGGATCACCTAGGATTGTGAAATCACCACATCGTATGTATGAGACAATAAATTTTTATAGGTTTTTTTCAGTCAAAGGGCATCCAATAATTCCTATGGAGCTGCTTTGAAGACATTCATTCATTTGATCCAATCACAATGAAGTTTATCAAGTCGTTTACGAAAGCTTACTCTGTACGTCTTCTATTTTCAAAATTTCTCAGTATATTTAAGTTTCCTAATCTACTCTGTTCCCTCTTTGTTGTGAGACAATATTTCTAAATCAACACAGCTACATGGATGTTGTTAATTCATGCAGCACGGAAAATCTCTTTCCACGGTGATAAGTTGAGCAGTTACAAGTTAAAGCTTCCATGTCATGAAACTGAAATATCAATATCAGAAATAAATTATCAGCTAATTATACAACAGGCCACTGATTTGCCACAACACGAAATGTAAAATTGGAAAGGTTTTATAGCCGTGTCAGTTCTCTTGACAATCAATTTTAATGTGGACGCTAGGATACTATAGATCGATGGCTACCAATTTGATGACCTGACTATGGAAATTCTTTACAAACTTCACCATACCAGTAATACATTGCCTATCGCATGCTTTGTAACCGTCAGTACCTCTCACCGTTGACACAGACAGTCAATAAAGCTGCAACTTTAATTACCATTAGAACAAACGTGTTGTAAATGGAACAGCTTATATATAATGTGCAAAGGAGCATGATGGTAATATAGCCTGCATTTCGTGAAGGATAAGTTGACATTTCGGAGCGCGCTCCATCACATCATGCAAAGAGTTCGATGTGTTTGAACAAGTGAATGTTTTTTCTTGAAAATCACAGATGCAGATATATGTCGTGGTCTTTTAGTGCGAGTGCTCCATTAACTGTACAGCGTGTTGAGGGGTCGCAGTTAGAACACTTGTAACAGCTTAGGTCGGTTTAATGTTGAACCCTCTTTCTCAACGGTGGGGATGTGGCTGAATGGTTTTGACTGTGATGGCTCCACTTGGTAACTGGGTGCCGTACGTTGTGATTAGTGCGAATCCGATCAAAAATCTACAGAATTCCATCCATGACGTCTTTCATAGTATTGTGTACTCACAATAGTTTTCAATGACTATGGATAGCGGAGACAAAGCTCATCGCTATTGCATTGGTCCCAAAATCATAATATTATATAATCTTATATATTATATAAGGAACATATCTAGAAACTGTAAGGCGAGGCTCTAAAAGGTAAAAAGTGCACGTATGTAAACTTTGTAAAATTCAAGGCAAAAATAGACAGAAAGGCTGCTATCACGTACGTTAAAAATCCCTCCAAAGATGTAAGGGTCGATCACTTACAATGACCAATGACGTACTTCTACGGAAATGACCTACTATCTCTACTATCTCATGCAATCTTAATTTGCAGGATAAAAAACACGAATATGTGCCGTGATTTCGAGGCGTTTGAATTGGAAGCAATAATTCTTACACACAATGCCTGCAGGAAGTGTATTTTTACTTGGAGAGAAACACTGCAGTCATCAATACCGTGAGCAACGTTTCAGAAACCACAGGGCATAATGTCTTCCGCTCATTTTAATGTGAAACTTGGACAATCATTTAAATTTTAAGAGTACATTTTGTATTTAGGCTTTTCAAATTCAATAAAATGCGCGAATGTCATTTCTACGTGTATCTAAACATGTGTGAATCGATGTTTTGCTTCATTGCGTAAGAGTAATATGTAAAACGATAGAATGGATAAATGGAGGGATGGAATGGTTTCTAATTATTACAATGGGATTTTTCAGCGATGATGTCACCTCAAGAAAACTTGAATGGATATTTTATAACACGGTCTTGTCTGGTAAAGGTTAACATTTTTGTATTTTCATGAATCTTTAAAGCTACAAAAGTAAATTGGCTGTGGAGACAATAAGTTAATTAATAAAAAGTTCTGTGTCCGGCAGGCTGATGCACCCTATTTAAAATCTTCCAATCCTACGCAGAATCACTGCGTCAGAGGGTTAGAGCACTTTGTCGTTGTTTTATTTCGGAAAGATAACGCTAACTTATGAAACATCTACATGCTGTACATATGATATGGTGAAAGGGTGCATTCTGCTGTTTAAAAATCCTCAACGCAGCTTATCACAATTGAACCATCAATTTCAATTATTTGTTCAATGTTCACTGCTACAGTAATGTAACCTTGACTTGGTTTCATCAGTACAATCTTGTCCAATATATCAAAAACATTGAAAGTAGGCGCTTTCCTTTTAAAACTCGATGTGTCCCAGGAGTATTATGGGATATACAACTAACACTATAGATATTGTTTCACCAAGCTGTACAAAGTTCACAAAAGACGACTGAATGTGTTACATTCATATGACTGTTGTGTGAAGAAGCTCGGTGGCTATGTCGGATGCCAAATTATAGACTCGCCAGTGTAGGTCACTGTTCTATAGTCCCTCTTTAAGGCCGTCATTTAACAGGTTGTTGAGTTCTATTCATTCCCTAGGCTGAAAATTAAAAACGGTGTCAGAGCTCGTGTACAAGTACTTGCTCTCCGTACATGTACTCTTTACATCAGTCCACAGAACAGGACCGTATAAAACACAAATTAGGCCTCTAGGCCTTGGTTTTTGAAATATTAGAAGAAATGAAACACTTGCATAAGAAAGAGATCAGTCCACACTGACAAGGCTAAGCGATCGGTCATCATATTGTATGCGTATCGTAAATTCATTTCAGCCGTTGGCCCGCCCACATGGTGGTACTACCTCATGCATTGTCTGTACCACTCTGTGACTGTCTATGCTGGGCAGAGTAACCGTGTCTGTACCATTGACGCTTTGAAGGTTAGACGCACTATGTCTAACGCGACAAATTTGCAACCATTATGGACACGCACAGCCTCGTGAGTTCCACGACATCACACATGCTATTTCTTAACTCCGCGTTCATGTTCAAAATCAAGGCAAGAGGTAATACGATCTTGCGTAGATTGTAAACTACCTGTTTTTATAATAACAGGCACATCACAAGTTAAGCCTCTTGCGCCTAACGTTCCGCTCTCTCATGCTTGACCTCGATCGAACTGTGTTTGCGCTTGGTTTGCGCTATGATCGTTCAAGCCGCGTACTGAGAGCGCGTAACGGTTACTCGGGGCCTGCCGGTGCAAATCAAGCATAACCGTCGGTTGGTGCAAAGTCTGGCAGAGGAGACCACTAATATTTGAAATCTGAGCAGAACGGCATATTTGCATAAGGAAAAAAGTCAGACCATTTTGCCATGGTTACGTATGACGTCATAACACCTCCGTTTATATAGTAATTTAATTTGTGCCACTAGCCCGTACAATGTACATGTCAAAGTACGAGTAATAAAGTTTTAAACATTCTGTAACGATGTACACGGACGTGCACGTCCTTAGGTCTCCCCAATATTGTTCTATCTCTATTTCGAAACACGTTGAAACAATGTTATTAGGTTTGCAGAGTTAAAACAGCGATCAGCTTGCTTTTTAACTACTTCTCCTTGCCTTGCAAATTTTTGACAATTTATGGCAGACACGACTCTGTCGAGTTTGACCATTCTATTACAGGATAGGGGAGTCTAGCCTTAGTTACACTCATTTGACTGGCACCATATTCGGATATTGTACAAGTAATATGCATGCATCTGGTATTATCCTGTATATGCCACACAGTCTGTCACGTCTCTAACATCTATCCGAACTAAATGACATTTGCAGTCGCCCATTTCTGATATCGATTTCCTCTATGGTATGTCTGAGGCAGCAAGTTTCACAATTGTCTATAAGTCTGTTCTCACCTCTGTCTAACAATGTGTATTTCATGAAAAATGTTGATTTAACTCTGAGGGTCGTTTTTGACCAAAGGGTTTAGGAAGATAAAATAGTATAAAAGATTTTGGTCTTGCGTAAATTGGTAAATATACGACTGCTAGGTTAATGTTATAAGTTTGGTAGCGTATACCCGGTCATTCCCCGAGCTATAAATTTTGTTTACTTATTAACTTTTAAGACAGCCTTTTACATGCATATCCACTTCTGTAAACTCCAGAACACTGTACATTCATACATAGTTCTGTAAAGCTTTGTTCACAGTAACTATCAGGATTCATTAGCACCATGCTGAGTACACGACGTCATAGTCCAAGTGGAAGTCCGGGTAATGAAGAAGAATACAGTGAACGCGATCGTCAGCGAATTGCTGCTGCAACCGACGCCGCCATTGCAAATATGCGAGCCATGGGTCCGTCGCCATTTGCAACAGGTCACCAACCCAACACTCAGGACACTGAAGCCAAGCCAGATACTGGGCACAGTGGTCAGGCTGCTGCCACTTCTTCAAGTCCAAGTACCTCGCGAAGAAACTCAAAGGATAATGGAAAGGAAGACAAGCCTAAGTAAGTGCATTGACACCGTGTCAGTCAAATTAAATAAATCTCAGCTCAGGTGATAGCTCTTGGTTTTCGAACGACTACCAAGCAATGTTGGAATGCACTCCTCATTATATGCTCTACGCCCACCTGACCTGGTGGTACTGTGTTCAGGTCAGTGACAGAGTTGAAAATTTAAAACTTCTCATGATTCTGGAACTGATTTTTACCCTGCCATAAAGTTATTTACTGCAATTACGCTCTCGTATATGCGCGACTTTCCTGAACATCCATTTACAAGAAAGTAATATAGAAAGCGTCATTTTATCAATGTCATTACAACTGAATTACTACATGATAGCTCTAATTAGTTTTAACAGCAGTTAAAAATAATAGCAGAAAAAAACCGAATATGTTGAGTAGAAGTACACTTCTGTCAGTCTTGGCATAAAGTTAACAGAATGTACGTACTTCTGACTGTTCATGTTCATTCTTGCAAGGAACGCCACAATACTGATCGAAATAGTCCTGACATGCATATCTCGATATACAATGACGCATATAGAATTGTATAATGTTTATTTGGCAGAAGGAAACTATCGCAAATCAAGAGATGACAATAATAACACAGGCATGAATATAAGAGTGGTTGTTGTATCGTTCTTACACGCCTCTTTGGTTTGTAAGTTTAAAGAACTATGTTCCACTACAATGGAAATGCAACATTGAAATTTACACTCAATCTTTCACAAGTAAACATGACCTAGATCCCAAAGGATCTGGAGAGGCTTTTGAATCAGCCACAGTAGTTTGTACTTTCCTGCCGCCAATGCGGATTCTCCACCATCCAAATGCTTCACAACACAAATACTAGCATCATGGCCCTTGCCGTGGTATACTTACATTAAGCGATTATACAAAACAAAGAAATCCGCTATTGAACGAGCAATGAATTACTTCCACCATGATCGGTGACGATGTATACCTCGTCCACTGTTGGTCGGGAGAGCTGCTTAACATAAGCCTTTTCCTACTATATTTAGCGATCAGATCGCTTCTGTCGAACTTCATAAGATGGCAATGGTAACGCCGACGTAATATATCAATTATACTTTGTCTTGTTGTTGTTTAACTTAGCAAAATCCCGACACTAATGGTAAAATTGTCGCTACCTTATGGAAGCTAGCTAAATCTATAACTTGGTGTGTAGATATGTTTATTCAACTGTGTATCAACCTGTTTTTAGAAAATAAAAAGAAATTATTTCCTTATTGTGAAATCTATGCTACAAAATTCGTACCATGTGAGGCTAATGTTACTTACTTTGTGATCTTGAGTTGTAGCTCCGTAACGAAGTTGGTCGCATGTTGGCATTGACAAGGGGTACCATGAAAGCAGTTTAGCTCTTTACGAAGAAAAGACATTGCAGCATGTTATCGAGTGTCCTACTTTTAAAGTAGTTTTCAATAGATTTTAAGGTTTAAAGCCTTAATTGTATGTGTAACTGAAGATACATCAGGTCACAGGCGAATAAATCAGGCAAATATAATTATAGTGTAATTTACATACCCATGGACTAATGGCATGAAATGTCGAGACTTAGCAGTGGTAAAACTACATGACCTCCAATGGAGTAGTTTGTTTTTCTGGAGTACGAAGAACAAAAGTATGAAACGATAATTAACAACTGGACTACTACAATGCATTAATACAAGGAGATGTTTCCAGGTGCACTTTGTACGGAGAATTTTGCAGTTTTTTTCAGGAAATCTGAAATAGTAAGGTGATAGTTTCTTCCCAAAGATTAAGAAATTATCACGTCAATATAACAGGCCATGGCTGTTTTGCGATTCCACATTATTTGGTGTTATCAGAATGGGCCGGACTTGCTACTTTGTTTCCATTTCCAGTGAAAAATACCTTTCCGATCTTTTTTGAAGCCCAAATAGCTGCGAATTATATACGTTTTTCATGATTTTATTTTCAAACCAAAGTTGGCTCGTTTAAATGTACTGAATGAAGGACGTGTATAGAAATATCGCTGCTCGCTGATTTAAACCATGCCGAACTGTTTTAACCGGCTCAATAATAAACGGTGCCGCACTCATGAAATTGCACCCCGGGGAAACGTACCAAAAAACCACAGTATTTCCTGCACATACACTACGTGACCATACCAGAAACAAGCATGATACCGTTAACTTTAAATGCACAACACACGATGGCCAACATTTTGTTGTTGTAATCTTTATTTTCTCTGTCATATGATTAGTTTTTGAAAATGGCTGAAAATGTAAAATGATGTTAAAAAGTTTGAATTTACATGCCATTTTCGACACTAATGACAGTGTTGTACACTTTGTCATTCTGTAATGGGTCTTCTTCGAAAAAAAGTCTTGGAAAACTGAGGATACTTCGAGACTGGTTTATTACACATTCGCAGCTATATTGATGCTTTCATGAAAACCATCCAGCATTTGGTTTTGCATTCAATACTTTAGGTGATCATTTTGGTACGGTTTGTCTTCTACTGAAGCAGAGAACTGATCAAATTAAATGGTAATTCTTGTAAATGAACTTGAAGAGTTCTTTATTAAACTCCATTAATCATGAACTTTTTGTGCATTAATCAATAGTCAATTTACGACACATTAAGTATTATAACTCAACTAATCTTTATTCTGTTCATTCATATGTCTTGCACTTACACAGGAAGCATATGGGGAATAAAGTCTTGATAGTTGGTCATAATTGGGGAGGTCCATTGCAGGGAGGTATAACTGATGCTGTTCATCTATTGGTACGTCTTCTTCGGGAATTGGGATTAGCTGTGTACTGCACTACTCTAACAGCAACTGAAGACGAAATAAAAGAAGCTAGAGAATATGGAGTTGAGCTTGTACCGCCATCACCCCTTAGAAGGTTCAAGGTCAAAGGTGGAACACCTGATCCTGAATGGCTGTACCGCCACAAAGATTACTTTCCGAATTTGAAAGAGTTGGCTAATGTTAGATTCGTTTTCGGATTCGGAATGATAACGTCCGAGGCAGCTTTTGAAATCGAAAGAGATGTCTTTCCCAATGCAGCATTCTACTTGATAAATCTGTTCGGCAGGGACGTTATTACCCCTATTATTGCCAATTGTATGCAGTCAGAGCTTGAATTTCGCCAAGAGAAATTGAGCAAAGAAGCTGAAGATTCACGTTACGTGTTTTCTGTTGGTGGCAGTATTTTCAAAGAGTACAAAAAATTGTACAAAACATCTCCGAACATCAAACACTACAGATTATCTCCGATAATAGATGAAAATCATTTCAAGATTCCTTCGCCAGACTCTGTCGATGACGATGAAGAATTTCACATTCTTTCATTGTTTCAAGAACACGAATTGGCAGATCTGACAAAAGACAGTGTTATCGTAAAAGCTATGAATGCAGTTGCAGACTCCTTCCAACAGAATTATAAATCATCACTCAAATGGAGAATTCTGGGAGTACCAAAGCGCTGGGAATCTGATCTTAAAGACCGGATGGATCCACATCCAAAGTTAAAAGTCGTTCTCGCTCGAATGCCATCAGCTAAACTCTTAAATGATGAAATTGGCCGTTCAAATCTTGTCCTTCTTCCCCCAACTTCCGTACATTATGTCAACCTAACACTTGCAGCTATGTCTGCTGCCGTCCCTATAATTATTCCCGAGGAATCATTGAGCCATGAGCTGATCAAGAAGCATTTCCCCGAACATGTTGAAGAGCTCGTTGTAAATATGAGTAATTCCGATACGTTGAAGAAGTGTATTTTGAGATTCCTGTGCAACTATGGTATTGCGCTCATGAGGGCGAATGACATCAAAAGTGCAATACAAAACAACATAAAACAGGAACTAGAAATCATTAACAATGATTTTCGGCAAGAAGCAATCGATGATGCAAAGACTAATTATAGAATCACCCTAAACGCACCAGTACCCCAAACGGAGAAAACAAAAGGTATCTATTTTCTCTTGAATATTTTTCTGTTTTTTAATTTGAATTCAGCAACAAACAAGATTTAACGTGCCTACTGAGTTAATACATTTGCCCAGGATTTGTTTCCCTAGATGTAAGGATTAAACAATCAAATGAGTTCGCTAAACTGATATTTCTTTTTACCATCATGCTGACATCAGAAACATATAGTGCACTAGATGCGTGCGTGTGTGTGAATATATATATATATATATATATATATATATATATATATATATATATATATATATATATATATATATATATATATATATATATATATATATATATACGCATCTGGTGCCCCATATGTTTCTGATATATATACATAAATACACACACACGTATATATTATGTATATATATACACACATATATACAAATACATACATACACCCACACACACACACACACACATATATATATATATATATATATATATATATATATATATATATATA
>LD346230.1:118902-133072 GCA_001465055.1 Ptychodera flava
GAATATTTCTTGATGTAACCTTTTTTGTATCATTCTTTTTGCCAATCCTGTAACCATTTATATATATGGACATGCTCATTGTCCGAAATAAAGAATTAATAATAATATATATATATATATATATATATATATATATATACACGCATCTGGTGCCCCATATGTTTCTGATATATATACATAAATACACACACACGTATATATTATGTATATATACACACACATATACAAATATATATATATATATCTATATATCTATATATATATATATATATATATATATATATATATATATATATATATATATATATATATATATATATATATATATATATATATATATATATATATATAATATGTTTTTGTTCGTTCGTTATCTGTCCTGGTTCACTTGCAACGAAGATGATGAAGCCAAAGAGGTAGAGCCACATCCGATTTCTAAGAAAATAAAATTGCAGGAACGTGATCAAGGTACGTGTTAATCATTCCGTCTTTGCCGTTTAGGAAATCTACAAATCCATTTCTGATTGATTATATGTTGTTGATTTTGTTGTTGTTGTTGTTGTTGTTGTTGATTTTCTATTCATAATACAAAATGTGAATTTAATATTCTGACACGGTCTACGAACCTGCGTAAATTGTTGGTGACTAATCTTGAACAGTTTATCTTAATGCGCATTTTAGATACGTAACAGATATTTTATATTTTGACAACATCTCCAGGGGATGTGAAGGTGAAAGTACGAGTGAGTGAAGTTGTTCCAGAGAGTGGAAGAACAGTTGAAGAAGTAGAGAGAAGTTTCTATGGAAGTGAGGAAGTCAAAGAAAAGTCTAAAAAAGTCGCTGAAATGCTCAATAGTCTACATAAAGAAGTTACTTTGAAGGGCATGCGTTATGAAAGTATTTCCTACTTAATGTCATGCCAGTCTTCAGATGCAGTGGAATGCCTGATGGGAAACTATGAGAACGGTAAAATACAGGACATAATGGAGGATGAATTCCTGTCTGATGAACTCTTAGACAAAATTGGGGCATTTTATCTGGCAATTGATGTGACCGTTGACTATGAGGAGTACTTTTTGTGTAGACAGGAGCTGATCCATAAATATGGTAAATAGACACAATATTTTACGTCTCCTTCTCTCTAGAACTATATCTAATCTGGCATATGTGAGATTTATTTGTTATTTTTATATGCTTGAAATTATTAGCGTTGTAAGCTCTCCACATTTTCATTGCAAGCTTGCGAAAAGTTTTTCGATAACAATCTGTGGACTTTGTTATCATTGATCTTTACACTTGAAGTTTAAATATCTTAAGATTTTCGAAAGCAAAATTTCCCAAAACGCTATCAGATGACAACTCATAATATTGTTAAATGTAGAAGACATTGAAGCATTTATTGGAACTGTGTGGCGATGGTATTTAGTGCAATTCATATAATCTTGACTTCTAACAGTCAGCCGCGCATGATAAAATACTCTTCTAATTCACTGTTGATATGTCTGTCAAATCAGGTACCCCGGTCATAAATGTCATTACAACTTTGTGAATATTTCAGTCTCCTCACTTCATATCTTTAACAATACTTACTTGTTTTTGACTTGCTTTAATCGCTATTTTACAAGTTACTTCATTCAGGACTTATGTTTTCTATTTTGCTCCAAATAAAGGGATACCTACGCATGGCGATAAGCAGGTAACAGATCATCGGACAGCTGAGTCTCTGGAGCCGCTGAGGATTGTCACAATGCCTGCAAGAGTAAACAAAGCCAGAGAACTTCTGAAAACTTTTCAAATGGAGGGAGATGATGAGATTGAGAGTCAGATAAACATGCTGGACCAGCTTTTGCAAGAAAAAGAGAATATGAGACAGATGGAACACAAGAAGTATCTGCAGCAAATTTTGGTAGATCCAGAACGTCCTGACAAAGGTCTGTTGAATTGATAATGCGTTCTGCACCTAAGGGAAAGGTAGCAATTAAGGCCGAGACTATATGAACAGCAATTTGAGATAATGCTTAAAATGTTTATCATTGTTAATATGTGTTTTCATGAAATACATCCGTGGTGGCAGTTCTCGATCAGTTGCTTTGTAGTGCTTTAGGTAGATACGGTGCAGTGAAGATTCCCTCACAGCTTCTGACTCGCTACACATCCTGAACATATGAGTTGATCTTGAAACGTGATTTGCATGTATGAGGTGTACTAGAATCTGTGTGTTGAACTAGGGATTATAAGACAGTCAAAGACAGTCGTCTTTCATTTGTGTTGGAAGGAAGCAAATCAAATGCAATGTGCACAATTAAAGTAGAACTTTTAAATTTTAAATTACAACCACTGCAAAAGTGCACTATTACATTACAGTTTCTCAACAAAAATAATATGGTGTGCTTCACAGGTGGGTAGTTAAGAAATTTATCAGAAATACATCACTTGTTTGAGACTTTCTGGCACGGCTAATTTTTATGTGGGAAGAGATTATTTCAAACAGAATCTTTAATTTTCCAACAAACCGTGCCCGCGTCTTCAAACAAATGTTGCTGGGCAAGGTAAAGCATAGTACTTTGTACCCCTTTTTCATATTTTGAATTGTTTGACGCATCATACCACAAGGACTCAAAATTCCTGTGGTCAGTTTTGATGAAATTTGAATTTAGTGATATCACTTTGAAAAATATCGAATAGTTTTACAATTTGATAACTATTATATCGTATTTGTACAGAGTCTCCATCGGCGTTACAGCAACAAAGACCTTCAGATGGCTCTGGATCCACACAGATGACAGATGTGCATCTACTGACAGATGAAGAGATAGAACAGAAGAATGAAGAACTCGAGTCCAAAGTCAACAAACTCATGATAAGTAGTGGGATTGGAAGGTCAAGGTATAGAGAAAAGGGGAGAGGTAGAGACATTGGGAAAGCTTTGGCGATGGAGGGGGCCAGTGAGGAGGAACGTAAATTAAACCCACTTCTTAGTGAGTTTCTACACGTGAAGTCGCAGACACAAGACCTTGAGACCAACAATCCTGAACTGGTGGTGAAAACTGAGAAGTTATCAGCGTATGCAGATCATATCGTTAGTGATGCTGAAATCCCTGAAGAAACAAAGGAAGTGTACCTGGATGTGAGACGAGTTGAGAAAGGTTAGTTCAAAATTTACAGTTTAACGATCACTTTGCACAGTATGGCAATGAATTAAACAGCTGTAACGGCAAAAATCTAACTTTATCCTCTGGTATTTATTTTTATATGAGCTGGAATACTTAATATGCGCATAAACGAATTCCGATTGTGATGTCAAAGCATCATATCAGTTTGTGGATACAAGAAGAATCAGTTATGGAATATAAAACCTTAGTTGTCATGAGATGCCGAACAGCAGCATAATTACAATCCGGAGAGAAAAATAGTATCGTTTGTAACTGCTACGATTTGATAAATGTCCCCTTTTAGCCTAGACGTATTCCTTCAACACCATTCCCCGCTATACATCCATCCATCCATCCATACACTCACACACACCACACACACAATCATTCATACATACATACATACATACATACATACATACATACATACATACATACATACATACATACATACATACATACATACATACATACATACATACATACATAACATACATACATACATACAACAAATATTTAGGAGAAGTTACATGAATTTTCACTTTTTACTTCTGATAGTGAGAGTGGAAAGGCCATGGATTAGTTTATGATGTACTGTTTGGCCGTCTGTTCTGCCAATCTGCATATCAGTCATTCCATCAATATTGTTCAAACAAAATTGTAAATAAGAGACATCTTCAGCAAATAGTAAATTCGAAAGGTGAATACTGCCTGAGTGTGGAATTTTAGTATTTTTACTCTTTCCCTTATATTCTACCGACTTGCATATTATTCATCTGATGAATTTGATTTCAATAACATTAAATTTTCATTAAAACACAAATTATTCTACAAAGTTTCAAAGTCCTATGGTCCAACAATGTATAAGCTCACACCTTTTGACCATTTTTCAAAATCACTTTGTTCTTTTGAGCATCTGTCATATATAAAACATTGATTTCATTGAACAAACCTGCATCATAATGCAACTAATAACATGTAGACTAATTTTTAACATAACAGAAATAAGGTTTTTGGATGTAGAATATATGATCATTTTAAATTTATCTGACTTATTTGCATGATAGTATTCTTATAAACTCGGTAAGCACACACTAAAATTGGCATCCAAATAGGCTGTAGGAATAGGAATATTTTAAGTCAATATTAAAGTTGCAAAGAAAATACTTTCTCTGTTATAAATTCCTTATCACCGTTTAGGATAATTTTTGCTTCTTTGTATATTACTCATGTGATCACCCTAGTTTGAACAAACTACAATCTGCATCAAAGCGTCAACATAGGAAGCTTTTTACAAAATTTAAAGGTCCCAGAATTAGCTGTTTTTAATTTTAAGATTTTTTCCTATATTGACATATACTTTGCTAATTTGTATATCAGTCTTGTGATCAAGTTGGCTTCAATAAACTTGGATTATTATCCCAGTTGGACTAGTTTTGGTAGGTTTGGCATTTGAAATTCTATATTGTGGCAATCTTTCATTCATTCTCTTTCAAAATCAAGAATAAAAATAGGGGGTCACCATGCAAATTTTTGGGCAACATTTTATAAGTGGTATAGCCACAAACTGATGACATCAAATCGCCGTACACAATACACAGTGCCATAATTACAAGGCGTCTGTGTTTTGTGTACGGCGATTTGACGTCTTCAGTTTATGGCTATACCACTTGTAAAATGATGCCAATTTTGGTACTAGAGATAGAAATTACCCAAGATTTATCGATATTACAAATTCAAAATGGCCGCCATCCCTGTGTTGGCTCTATGGAGAAAAATAAAAATTTTGAATTTCGAAAAACTACGCAAATGAAACGTTTTCTTTCACCAAGAGCTTTAAATTGAACCCCCACATGTGGTATATCAGAAGAGAATTGTAAAAGTTTGAGAGTCCGAATGTCTGTCCCCGAGGTGCGCTCTACCTTAAGTAGACAGAGGATGGACAGAACGATATACATTAACATAAATACATACATACATACATACATACATACATACATACATACATACATACATACATACATACATACATACATATCTTGGCACAGTAAGACTTTTGAAAATATTTTTTTTTAAACTTTTCATTCCACGTTTTTCGTTTCAAATTTTAATTTAAAAAAAATGACAATATTACCAGGAGTTTGCCTTACATTTCTACCTTCAAACTAGTTGAAGTAGCTGATACTGCACTATCCATGGGTAATTCCCCATTTTAAAGTTGTATGCGCCTTGAATTTCAAAAACACAACCTTTTCTCAGATTTTCCTCAAAGAAACTTTCAACCATTAATTCTCTTACCAAATCCAGAATAAAATTCAAGGGTCACAATTCACTGTGCAGTACTAGAGAAACAAATTATCCAATATTCACCGATATTTGAAATCCACAATGGCTGCTATTCGTGTCTTAGCAATACTGAGGAAAATAATGTTTTTGATTTTCAAAAAACTAAGATTTTTCTTACTCAAAGAACTTTAAATAAGCTGCCACAAGTGACAGATTAGAAAAGAATATACAAAAATTAGGGAGTCCAAATATCTGTCCTCGCGGCACATTCTACCTTAATAAAAACTTGCGTGCTGATGCTTCAGTGTTGACATATCTAATTGTATGTGCATCTGTTGTTTTCATGTTACTGCATAACACAGCCCTTTACAATGTTATCACCCCTTAGACCCTAACCATGACTGATGGCAGTGTTAAATATCCTATCTCCAGTAAAAATTTGTAAGCATTCATCATGCTGCACAACAGAGGTTATTGACAGAAAACTATGCTAATAAGACAAAGGAAATCACCGAATTGACAGCTTTTTTAATTTAGCTGATATGATAGATAACCCTACTTTGTTGATGATTGTCTTTGATGTCACAGCAGTGACTCACTGAGCACATTAAGTTATTGTTAGGGTTGGAGTTGCCAGAGTACCACATGACCTTAATCTTAGTTTTAGTATACTGGTAACATGTGTGCTTATAGAACTACACACTATGGTCCATGGAGTATACCGGTACTGCAGAAGCAATACTAATTGAACAGGTGGCTGGCATAATTTGCAAAGTTCAGATTCAAGCCTTAAGGAATATGTACCTCCTCTCCTTTTACCATAGTAAAGCAGACAGGTACTCTACTATCAATTCAAACTTCATTTGCTGTAAGATGAGATTTACTGTAAAGTACCGTGTTCTTTTTCGTGTTAACTGTCAGTGAAATGCTGTCCAAAGTATTTCTAAATTTGTTTGTAATAAAATGACTTGTCTCTGAATCATGGCTTTGGATTTCTAGCTGCAGCTCCTACCTAACTTATTATGATGAAATTTTCCATAATCATCACACAAAGGGCAGTGTCTGGGAACTGAGCTAAAACTTATGATAAAGGTCAAGATGACATTGTGTAACAGCGCTTGCGCTTAATAGCTCTAAGGAATTTCTCATGATCACACTATATTATAACACAAAAGTCCCTGAAATACAAATACAAAAAAAAATCAAGAAAGTCAAGTGAAAGATACAAATTGGGAATATCATTGTCTATTTCCCAAGCTATCGGTACTGGTTTATCCATCTTGCATTAGAATGGACAAAACAACGTTCACTTTCTTTGCCCTGAATCACAGTGCAGGTTTGTACTTACCTGATAGTGTGCAGAACCATGTATTCACTATGAAGTATGTCAGGAAAGAGGTTAAAATGCAATCCGGCTGTACTTTATAGTGAATATGTGGTCTGATCTGCACACTATCAGGCATATACATTCCCAATGACAGCTAGAACTCCTCTAAGATCTTGGTACACTTGAGTCAAAGTACACTCTGTGTTTACATTGACTAAAACAACGGTCATACCTTAGCCCATGCTGTGACTTGTAAGGACAATAGAATTTTAGGCAAACCATGTGCACGGCGATGACACCCAAGAACACTGCACTGCACTATACAATTGAAACTGTACTGTAGAATAATTACCGTTTTATTCAACAGTTGACTTGTGTGTTTCCCCAGAATTATTGATCCTGGCATATCAGCAAAAAAGAATTCTATCTGATACCACTGCTTTGTTCTGCTATCATATCGTAATCTCAGAATAACAGAACCTTGTTGATTTATTTCCGTTCCATTATAGGCATACAACTTCACATGTTGGCGTTTTTGTAGAATGTTACCATGAACTAGACCTGTAGAACTGACCAGCAATTTTCTACACATGCGTGCCATACATACATTTCATTTTATGCCTTACACGTCCCTCCGAATATGGGAAAAAAGGTTACAGTGGCATGGGAACGAGAAATATTTTTTTGCCTAAAGCTGTGTTCACAAATAATGGTTGGGGGAAGGGGGCAGGCTGGAGGATTCACCAATGAAATCTTATTTCTTTCAGATCCCCCTCGATACCCTAAAAACTTTTCAAGTCCCCCCTCCCCCCTGCCCACCAAAAAAAATCATATAATAGCATTTATTTGTAAGGGATGCATGCAAAAAAAAACCATGTATTGGGCAGTTGTGCTCGCAGATGTTCAACATTACTTATTATTAGCAGTTTGTAGAGCCATATTCCTAAGGCAAGTTCTTAAATTGATTCACATCAGTGGACTTTTTGATTTATCAGTCGAAGCCAATTTGAGTTAATCCAACTCAATCTGGCCATGCCAATGGCACCTGTTGAAGAGCCCACAAAATAACGATCAGGAGAGCTTAGAAGTATGCAAATTGTGAATTCTGGGCTACATTAGATGCTAATTATATGTTTTACAAAATTGACAATACTGGAAGGATAAAATATTCCATCAAATAAACATTTTAATTTATGAAATTTTTGGTAAATTTGGTAAAAATTAAAATTATTCCATTTAGTCACACATTTTTTCATTTAAATTACAGTCTTTAGTGTACAAAGTTTTACTTTTGTGTTATTTTATGATGAGAATGCGAAAATTTAGAAAAACCAGCATGGTGACCTCCATCTTTTTTCTTTAATATTTGATTATTCTCATATGCAAGAATTCAAAACTCCCTGATAACTTTCAAGTTTCCTGGTCTTCCATGTGGTAAATTTGGTGAAAATTAAAATTATTCCATTTAGTCACACATTTTTTCATTTAAATTACAGTCTTTAGTGTACAAAGTTTTACTTTTGTGTTATTTTATGATGATAATGTGAAAATTTAGAAAAACCAGCATGGTGACCTCCATATTTTTTCTTTAATATTTGATAATTCTCATATGCAAGAATTCAAAACTCCCTGATAACTTTCAAGTTTCCTGGTCTTCCATGTGTTGCTTTCTTGCCTGATCTTGTGTACAAGTATATTTCACTGTCATGAGTGTCACATGACCCAAACTCTTCTTCACCTACTTCAGAGCTATCTCTGTCATTGCCGGCATGCAGTGACAGTGACACTGCCCATAGGCTGTAGCAGGACAGTAGCAGTTAGCTCAGACAATGAATGATATTTACAATGGCTGGAAAGAAAAGAGAGCAGGGCGGCGATAATAAAGGAGGGCGAGTCTGCCCTGCTAAAACCCCTAGGGGAGAATATTTTAGCTGTATTAACTTTGATAATTTTGATAATATATAATTTTGTTCAGTTTATACTACTGCATTCTTGATGTACTTCCTACAGTGTGATGAACTGTCAAGTACTATTCAGCTTGCCAACACAGCCTGTGAATATATACCCAGTATTTGTATCATTGACAAATGACTTTCAGTCTGGACTCTAATTCAATTATCACCCAATATTTTTATATGCAGGCTTTTGTCGACAAACTGAACATTTCATCATGCTATAGGGAGACAGCCAAAAATTGTATTTGATATACTGCATAGAAATATTTGAAAAAACATCAATAGTTGCAGCTTCCGCCCTGATACTTGGCCTACTTGATTGTGTTTTTACAAAAGTTCATACATTTTTAGATTTTATGAGACAAAGTAATGAAATGTGACAAAATGTGTCTAGATTATATTTAATTATTACTAACATTAGAATAATTGGATGACATTAAAATGTTATTATATTTTCATTGAATTACCTGTCAAACCTTGGAATTGTAAAAAAAGGGAACAAAAGTTTTTTTAGGTCCGCCTTTTAGGCAGAGCAAAATTTTCAAGTCTCTCTACCACCCCCAAAAAATTCAAATTCCCCCTGAATTCCTCCAGCCCCCAGCCCCCCGACTGTTTTTTTTGTGAATGTAGCCTAACTCAATAATTTACGGTAAAAACATTGACTGACATCCTCTTTTGCAAAAGAGATTGTTTCACTTGGCACAAATCAAGTTTACCTTATCCGGTTCCTATTTCTGCAGCTGGCTACCTGTACTCATGACACGGGTTTGGTATATACTGCTTTATTTATCCATGGCCGTGTGCAGCTTTACTGGACAATATGACGTTTGAGTAGTTCCTTGAGCAATCAGAAATGCAGAGATGGCAGTGTTCATTGATGATACCAACTGTGTTCTGCGTTCAAAGCATGCATTATCTGTCGATGGAGCATATCAAATACAGGAACGTGGCAGGGAAACAAAATAAGACTAACCATTTACCATGCCGATCATCTGAGAGTTTTCTCAATGCTTGCTCAATATTGTCCTATGATTCAACAGTGTTGCAGCCAGGACGCGCCCTTGCAACAATTTCCCCAAAATGGAACCCGTTGTCCCACATTATATTACCATGCCCTGCCCGTCGCATTTTGATTGGTCGAGCTGAACCATATGACTGACCACAAATACACAGTAATGGTTTGTTTACATGCCCTTGAATATGAATAATAAGATTAACAATCGTAACTTTACAGCTGAAGTGTAAAACATAGTCAATCACAAAATAAAATGGGGCACTTGTGGCCAAGTTGAGATACTTTTTTCTGAAAACATCTCCGGATTTTCCAAATTTTTACATCGCGTGTGACAGTGCATTGTGTATTGCTCAGTTCTAGGGCCCAGTTATCATTCGGTTCGGAAATTTTCACAAATTTTGACGGTTTTCTTGAGTTCGTTGGTAATATAATGGAAATAACAGACTCTGCCCTGACCAAACATTATAATGGTCACCGCATCGCCAGTTATTTCTATATTCTCGCGTACTGTGGGTCACCTCGGGCACATTCATGAGATGACTGTGTTCAATGGATGTAGTCTGCAAGTAGTATCTGTTACTGACAATGACCTTTTTACATGATTATTTTGAGGCTTATATTTGTGTACTTTTGGAGCTGTGATTAAAAGTAACTAAAACACTGCACTTGGTTGTAGTCCGACTGAGCTCTGATCGGAGGCAGATATGGTATACTGTTACAATTGCCTAGAATTAAAGCATAGCGTTGTTGTCCCGGTAGCATGAGTTTTGTTTTTTGAAACTATAATAATATAATACAAAATTTGATTGACAACTGATGCATGCTGTCCCCATTTGCAAAATGTACCCAAAATAAACGGTAGGGGGACAGTGTCCCCTGGTTTAAAATTCCTGGCTGCAACACTGGATTCAATAGATAGTGTGTTGTTCAAAGAACTAGAACCTTGACAAAACAGCTGGCACATACTAAACCCTTTCCAGTATTTTAACCATCTCCTCAAAATAAACAAAAAAACCAAAAAAAACCTGGTATGATGTTAGACTGAAAGATTCAGTTGTGTGCAGGCACTCCGGCGCACTGCGACCTACGACCCTTTACGACTGAAGGCACACTGTTGAAATCCTGTTCTCCAACAAAATTTTGTTGGAACCAATCATATTACAGAAATGAGTTAATTGACAGTATGTAGGGTAACAAGACTGCCCACATCGCTCACTCATTATGGTCATTACGTACGTAAATAGCCCACATGATGAATATTCAAATTACACTACTATGACTTACATATTTGAGAAGTCTGTAATGTCAGTTGTGGGCAGTACTTTTTTCTTTTGAGTTTGCCTTGGCCAAGTACAGTGTGCCTTCAGTCGTAGTAAAGGGTCGTAGGTCGCAGTGTGCCGGAGCGCCCGCACACGACTGAATCTTTCAGTCTAGTATAATGTGTAACAAATGAACTGATATACCGTACGGTAATGTAGAAATAGAGAACATTAAAATTTGAAATAAAATTGTGCACATAACGGTAGTTCCCTTTTTGGAGGATGTGATGGCCCTGAAAAGGGCCGTTTGGTTTGTGTGTACATGGTGTACACGATGTAGGATTTTAGGCTCAACTGAACCCAAAGACATCTTGCCACTGTACTTGTTGTATGGGTGTTGCATTCTTTATCGTCTGCATCACCTTTCTTCATGTCTTCACCTTCTGATATCATCACAGTCATCAAATATGTCACCATTGTGGTCTTACATCAGGACATCATCTCCAATTCTCTTGATCATCCTGATTTCACCTTCACATTCTTTGTCAATCCAGCTCAAATGCTGCCATCACAAATAAGCTACAAAAAGAAAAAATCACGTTGATTAGGTGTCTGAGTATATTTTATGTTTATAAGTTTACATAGGTTACTGGTAAAATATCTTAACCTCACACAGTATTTAATGTTATGTGAAATATGCAATAACTCTTGAGTAGAGTGTAAGAATTGTATTAACAACACAGGCATAACATTTTGAAAAGCTCAAAGTTCTAAGGTATGAAAAAAGTCATTTACCTAATTATCAGAAGTAAAGAACAGGGTATTCATGGTTTGACTTATGAAATATTATCATTCAGATTGCAACCATATTTAGTTTCTTGTTATAAATATACAACAGGCAAACAACACTCATGACAAAAATAACCGAGGGACAGCATTCAAAGTGTCAATACCTGCTTCTGTTTTATGATAATATCCTGATCATTTTTTTCACTGGCAGAAACACTCAGTTAGTATGACAATTAAATTGCAAAACAATTTTTAGAATTCATGAAAATCAGACAAAAACTCTGGAAAAATGCATGGGTGATTGTTAGCAACAAGAAATTGGAGAAACATTTGAAAACTATTTAAAATTGACGCAACTACAGTCGGTAACATCAACAAAGCAATTTATCAACCCATCTAATGACTGGTTCAGTTCTAAATAGCAAATACTACATAATAAAACTCCAGAACAACATGTAATTTGTACATCTCTCTGTCTTGGTCTCGTTTGGTATGTGGGTGTGTGAAGGAGACAGATATAGTCTTAGAAAGACTGGGTTGTGAAAAAGTATCAGTGTATAGAAGAGACAGACAGCCTTAGTAAGACAGTAACGGTTAGCTAGTAGACACAAAAATTACATGTACTGGGTCAGCACATAATATAATCTGCAGTATAGAATATGTTTGATTATTTTCTTCATCAGGGAAAACAAAGGACAAAGGAATTCCCTGTTAGGAGGCATTAAATTCATGTGGAAAAATGTTCAAACAATGTTTTGATATAAAACAGACAACAGTCAGTTTTTTTTAAGATAACATGAACTTGTGGAACAACAAAGGATAAAAAAACGAAGAGACTTTAGAAGTTCAAGTAATTTGAATACATTTTGATTAAATTCAAATAAATTTCTTGATTAGGTTTTTAGTATACATCTAATAGTATATAAAATGGTTTTGATAGCAAGCTGAGAAGACCATTGATAGTGTACAACATTGTTAAAGGAATGGATGAAACATATTTGCGTCAGAAAATAGATATATATTTTAAAAAATTATTTCAACATTTTCAGTTTCCATGTGACAATGAAACATTCAAGCATGATTATATATTTTGTGACTGCTAAGCACAACAGTTTTGAACAGATGAGTCTGCCTCAGCAAACAGTTACAAAATGTTAAACAAAAACAAAATTTAGAATAGCTATCACAAAAAAAGTCACAGATTAAAAATAAAACGTATCAGTGTGAGCATTTAAATTTCTTGGCCTAAACAGAATAATGATGACATTTGAAAAAACAAACAAACAAAAAATGTGGCAAAAATAACCGTTTAGTTTGGTTGATAACATTTTCAGCACATTCCATACAGCAACTACCCCCATGATAAATTTTGCAAATGCACGGAAAATTGAAATGATTAACTTTGAACAAATTAAAAACTGACTTTGTCCAACACCATAAACAAACATGACTGAAGATGTTTCATTTTGGAACTATTTAGACAAGGAAAATTGAAAATATTAAATAAATATCATTCTGGTAAAGCCTTCAAAACCAGTGAGTGTAAAAATGCTAATAACGGACACAGTACATCACAAACACAAAGAGTGCACAAGAAATATCTTTACTTTTTGAAACATTCAGGAAAAAACGAACTCATAATTGTACAAAGTGATTCACAAAGCAATAGTATACTATCACCTGCATGCAAAGAGATTAAATAAAGAACTTAGAAGCAAAGAAAATGATGAGAACTCATAAAGTATCGAGAAAATTATAAACATACTAATCAAGGAACAGCTGATATGGTAGCATAAAACCACTAAACATTATCATTGACAATGATTATACCACACAGGTTTTGTGAATGTGAACAACTTTGGAAGACACAGTAATTATAAAACAACGATAAATTCCAGTATGACCAACACAACCAAAAAACAAACAAATAAATATTGAGAGATAGATTACGTTTGCAAATCAATGTGATAAATTATTCAGACAAAGAAAAGGAAATTGTTTAACATTTGTTTAAGTTTCTAATAAAATACACCAATAAACATGTAAATACACCTGGAAATATTGTACAGTTTGATATATTTTGAACAAACATAAGAAAAGAACAAAAAAATAAATAAACTATGACATGTAAAAAAGCAAACAAACAAATCAACAAACAAACAAACAAACAAATCAATGAAAACAAACAGACGTACAGAGAGATGGACTGGCAGGACTGAGTTTTGGAATGCTGAATTTGGAAAAACAAACGAAAAACAATACTAGGAATAAAATGTTTGAAAAAAAATTAAAAAATAGCGTCAATGACACTGTAGCTCCCATCCTGGACTATTTAGTGTTTGTTCTCTGGTCAGATATTTGAACATGTGTGAAAGGGATAAAGTGCA
>LD346230.1:149907-161793 GCA_001465055.1 Ptychodera flava
TGCGATGGATGATTATTGACAAGAGAGATTTCATGTGTCACAGCACGATCCAAATGAATGACCCTTTTATTTTAGGCATTTCACTCATGACTACAACAAATTTCATAGCTATATTGTTTATTTTTATATTTGAAAGGTCTATGTTTTTGCGTGCTGCATGCTCCGGCCTAATCACAGTGCATACTGTACTCTCCATGCTGTACTGTACACCCAACTCAGTTGAATTTTACTGAGCTTGACGCCAAATCGTATTTGCCTTTTTTTCCGAGATTAAATTCAAGCTGCAATTTCCTAGAAATTCATCTTTTCATCCCAGAATTGCATACGTTCTCGAACTTGGATGAGAAATTTCATGTCAGTTGCGTAGGCTCGGAAACGTCCGTCTCTGTGTTCATTTTGCTGCAGGCAATGCGTTTCTAAATGTCGTTTGCTCCCGATCGACTTTGCAACTCTCCTCAGTTGTCTCCTACATTTCATACGCTACCCATCGGGCTAGTAGAGGTACCAAAAATTACTTGCCCGGCGGTAAAAACTGCTAGCCCGTGAGTTCAGGGTAGTGAATTTGCTCACCCCTATAAAATATATACATTCCTATTCTAGTGAACGGAGTATTTGGGTCGCTTCCAGCACCCGGAAGTAGTTGAGTGATTGATCCGATGATGTGTCCAAACAATTTGGGGCGAAAAATTCAATTCGCAAGCGTGGCTAATGACTTTCAAAAATTTTTCGCAAAATGAGAGTTTTATTCGCATTTTGCGAGTGTGGCGAGCGCTAGCGTGAACACTGGGGTTAGGTTGGTAGCGCCGGTCGAGTTGACTGGGGTCGAGTTGGTTCGGGGTCAAGATGTCCAGAAACCATGGTCACCATGCTTCCCATAGACTACCATGTATCAGAAAAATTAAAACTGTGATAACTTCATTAATATGCAAGCCACGCCCACCAAAACCTTTTCAGTTCTAGCCATTTGAATTCTGAAGATGTCTGCCACATTTCACTGAAATACGTTCAGCCGTTTTTGAGATAATAGGGATACAGACACACGGACACACACACACACAGACACACACACACACACACACAGACAGACATGGCTAAACCATATGCTCACGTGTGTGAACACGTGAGCAAACAAAAGCGTTTCTTGACCGTTTTGTGGAGGGACCGTGACCCAATAAAGAACTCTTGCTGAAAGCATATAAAGCCGCACTTTTCAATCCCAGGTTCTCGCATAAGTGGAGTTCTCCTCCCAGTCAAACACTTGGCCAGTACGATGTTTGATTTCTATAACATTAATTACACAAACTGATCTCAACCTTTTGTCACCTTTTGCTAATCCTGCAAACAGAGTTATACAAGCGTTTGATTGACGGTCGGTTCAAATCGCCAAAGGTCATTGATTCCCCACCACAAACGCTTAAATTTCCTAAAAAATACCGCAATTATACGGTGTCGCTCAAATTTGATCAGAATTGGTACATACCAAAGATCAACAATAAGTGTTGTTTTTCTCTGTTCAGTGCAGGAAAATTCTGTGTTGATGTAATGACAATGATTTCTGCACAGTACAACCAGAAAAACAACAAGAAATATTTAAACCAGAAAAACAAGAATGACAAAAGTAAATAAGGTCTGAAACTTTAGGTACTGGAGGTCAACTTTAGCAACATGCATAGCAGAGAATGTTTCAACCATGAATGTACAAAAATAGACATCCATGGTTTGAGCAGGTCTGTTAATATGTCACAGTTCATAAACAATGACAGGAAATGACTAATAAGCTGTTTAAGTTACTGCCACCACTCCCACACATAATAGGTACCCTGCAAACAAATAGTTTAAAGGTCAAAACCTCTTACTCAGATGTGTGGGCTGTTTCAGTTACTGCCACCACTCCTGGACATTTGCAGGATTTCCCCCTTTTCTTAGCTCATTTGCATATTTTTGACACTGACATGTTCATTTGAACAACGTCACATCTCAACCCCTGCATCTACCTGTACAAATACTGAGATGGTAGCTTTGGCGCTATGGGAGCCTTTGCATGTGACGGACATACATCCGCACACACCCACATACGTACCGTACATACAGACATACAGACGCCACCGACTCACCATATTAGCTCTTTTTGGTATTTATATACATACCAAATATGAGCTAAAAATTGTCTTCAAGTCGCGTTAGACTTTGAATATAACCACAGAGTTCGATCAGCAGCAACTTCACGCTGACCGCTCTGCAGTCTGTCTGTGTTTTTGCGGTCGGAGAAAACTAAAATGTGGCATTTTCTTGAGCGTGTGCCTGCGTGTTGCCTGTTTGGTGTCTACTTTCACAATGAACGCCGCTGTAACTTCGCGTCCTTTTAAAGGGAGTCTCTGCCTATAAGGACATACAGTTGGATTTGATGTGTTTCCTGGATGGAAGTT
This sequence comes from Ptychodera flava, assembly GCA_001465055.1. NCBI lineage: Eukaryota > Metazoa > Hemichordata > Enteropneusta > Ptychoderidae > Ptychodera > Ptychodera flava. Next base: position 152,334 of record LD346230.1, read on the forward strand.
CCCAACCTACATTGATTTCAGGTTTGGCTATTAGCAAATAAAGAAGCCTTGCTGACAGCGTAAGGACAAATTGATTGCTACTTACCTGTTAATAAACATCATGCATACAAGATATGCAGGTAATTCCACAATACCAGAGAGTATAAAATTCAGATATCTATCTCCACCAAGACTACTGGCATTCATAGTTAATCCATAGTACACCATACTACATGTAAACCTATCAAAAGATACAAACACAGCTGTTTGTATGTGACTTGAATAGTATATCTGGCTATATGGCTGCATTGATACATATTTAGTTTTCCATCTCAGAAGACAAATATCCACATATACAGAAAGTTACCGACAACAAAATTCCATACATTAGTTGTAGATGTAGGTGTACAATAAAATCCAACATACATACCATGTATAAGTTAAGATCAACATTCTCTTCCGTAATTCCCAATGCCGGAATAGGTCCAGGAAGCCATATGTTTTTCCAGCCATGGGAGAAGATTTTGAAGAATTTGAAGACTTGTCAGAAGACTCTAACTGCAGCATGTCTTTAGTGACTCTCATACCATTTTTATTTGCAATATAGTGCAGAATATCCTCAGCTTCATGTACTCTGCCACGGGTTATCAACCACCTAGGGGATTCTGGGATTATCCTAGGGTTGAAGGGTCAAGGGGTAGAGGTTAATAAGAAGTCCAGCCTAAATGATTTTGACACAACTGCGATATTGCTACATTATTATTGTGATAAAAAAAACAGTAACAGAAGCTGAAATTTTCGGCAAAGTTTTGTGTATATGACTTTTATGAGTTCGGTGTGTCAACCGCACTTTCTGTGTCTACTTCCCATAGCATTTTGAAACACCAAATATTTGGTTTGTCAATCCTGTGAGTCAGAGTGACACCTAAATCATCAACAGGTTTGGTGCTGGGTATTTTATCAAGACACAGTAGCCGATACGTTCAAGACAAACCAGAGAAATTTGTCTAAAGTTACAGGGTACTGGGCCTTTATTAAAGTATTTGACTCACCAATAGGCCATTGTAAATAATATCCCTGGCATTGATGTGACAGCAATGAGGTACCTCCAATCCCGTATAAGGTATGCGATACCACCATATATCTGAAATGTAAAGGAAATACAATGTCATCAAGAATAACTTTCTGGATTTGGTTATTCTTACACTACATACCTCATCACATGATAGTGCATTGTCCTGTAGTCATCCTGGCCCTGCATACATTATTTATCATACAAGTACACCAAGGCAGAACGCGTGTCGGAAACAGCTATTTAGGCCCTCAAATTTTTACCATTGTTTTCTGATCTACCACTTGTTGGGGCTCATTTTAAAGCTCTTGAAGTAAGAAATTTTCATCATCTTAGTTTTTTGAAAATCAAAAATTTTATTTTTCCCCATAGAGTTAACTAAGGAGCGGCGACCATTTTGAATTTCAAATATCGGTAATTGTTAGCTGATTTGCTTCTTTAGTACAAAATGCCCGATATAATTCTGGATTTGTTAAGGGAATGGTTGAAAATTCCATTGAGAAAAGTTAGAGCAAAAGTTTAAGTCATTCACCACACCATTCACTGTTCACTGTTCTGTTCAACTAGTGAAATGGAAAATTCACTGACTGGAGTGAATTATTTGGCAATCAGAAAACTTGGCCAACAATAGCCGTACCTATAAGCCCCTCTCTATAGACTGCTAGCCCTGGCAGCAGATAAACAGCTATGCAACAGCTGTAACTATGCCACTCTCCAAAGGTAACAGACCAAGCAGACAGATTGCAATATCCCTTGCACACTGTACATAGCTCTACAGTAGCTATAGCACAGCCCCCCCAAACCCCTATTGACAGCTAGACCAAGCAGATATGCAGCTATTCTACTAATGTGCATGCATCAAGCCTATACCAGATTTTTTTCTGTGACATACAAAGTCTCTGCCACATTTCTATAATGCTTTGCCCAATTTGCTATCCAAGGAATGCTTTATGCCCATCACATGCACAGTATAACATTTTCTTTATCACGTGCATAAGCCGAGTTTATCGTCTCCGAACAAAAAATACTTGATTTATTCTCTGGTCGTTCTACGTCACGACAACCCGCGTCTATGTCATAAATTTTGGGGCGTCGGACCTTTTTTTTGTCAATCTTTGGTGTGCTCGTAAATATGTAAACAAACAACATGGCGGCCGATGTTTCTCCCACGATCAAATTGTGTCTGACGTGAAAATATCGCAAACATTAGTAATGATAATTAGAGTCCGACAATACATCAACTAGGCAAATTTTTGAAACCTCGTGTTTGAGTTTTGTCGCCGATATGCATGATTCGCATTCGTATGGACCCCGCCGATGCCTGAACTTTCGACGCACTGTGTACTTTCATGTGGTAGGCCACAGTAGACATAAGGTTTCCACTGCAACAAGGGGTCAAGTGCGGTGTCCATGCCTCCAAAAGTCATGTAATGAAATTGATATTTTCACAGACTACGACAGTAATAGTCCGAATAATGTAAACACAAGAGTGTACCACCCATATATTCCGAAGGAATTACGTGAATAATTTGCGGAAACAACGAACTCGAAGCTGGTCGCGTTACCATGGGTTCCGTAAGCACTGCAAACTGGATCAGGCGCGATGTTTACAGTGTTCGCGCTGTCGAGATTCAGTCGATATTTGTTCCCGAAAAATAGTGTATCTTCGTCTGTGATAAATTTCTAGGACTATGCTATCTTTGAAATAGAGTATAACTTTGCGGAAGGTACATGTAGCCTACGTGTAGACAGAGAGCTTTCATTTGCTCCATACACGAACGAACGCACGCGTGAACGCTCACGCATGCGACGGACGACTGGAAATGATTGACAACTTGTGCACGGCGTACTGATATTATTCCTAAAGTAGTTCAAAAGTTTAAATGCGGAATCGTCATGGAAAACTTTTTTATTTTGCAAAAAATACCGCAATTATACGGTGTCGCTCAAATTTGATCAGAATTGGTATATACCAGTATGGGTTACCAATGATCAACAATAAATGTTGCTTCTATATGTTCAGTGGAGGAAAATTCTATGTTGATGTTATGATAATGATTTCTGCACAGTACAACCAGAAAAACAACAAGAAATATTTAAACCAGAAAAACAGGAATGACAAAAGCAATTAAGGTCTGAAACTTTAGGTACTGGAGGTCAACTTTAGCAACATGCATAGCAGAAACAAGCCCCTCTTAGTTTGAGTATAGACGGTCTTCGCCCCCTCTACTGTCTATGGTTTCATCAGGTCTGTTAATATGTAACAGTTCATAAACAATGACAGGAAATGATTCAAGATCAGTGGAGTTGGCCTGTTTCTTACTGGCCTGCACATTTGCAGGATTTCACTTTTTCTTACCTCATTTGCACATTTTTGACACTGATTTGTTCATTTGAACAAATTCACATCTCAACCCCTACATCTACGGTACCTGTACACCAAATACTGAGACGGTAGCTTTGGCGGTATGGGAGCCTTTGTGTGTGACGGACATACATCCGCACATACCTCCAAATATACAGATATGCAAATCAGATGCAAATGAACTGATTCAGCTCATACGATAACCTCACATTGGTATACCAAATGTGAGCTAAAAATAACGAATTCTTGGCTTGTGCATGTGATAAGTATATCATTCCCTAATATTTTTCTTCGTTCAGCTCAGAAAATACTCTTGACATAATGACTGTGTCACCACTCGTCTTCGACTCGTGGTGACACGGTCATTACGTCACTCGTATTTTCCTTCGCTGAACGAAGAAAAATATTAGGGAATAATATCTAATTATTGTATTTGCTTGGCTGTGGTTTGCTATCTATGAAGTTGGTACAATGACATACAAATTTTCAAATGCTTTAAAAAACATGGTATTTGCCGCAGAATGCGAATTACAAAATCTTTCAAAGCAGCCTACTTGGGTCGCCATCACATACATGGACATCTTTGCTTAATGTTTTGTGAACGATTTTCACACTGTCAGTAACTTTTTCAGGGCAGGTAATGGCTTGAAATGCGCAATTTGCACAATCGTGAAGTCGAGAGAAAACCCTGTACCAACAATTCAGTGCACATCCCTATTGTGATATTTAGAAAAGTATAAACTTACCACAATGCCAATTGCAAAATATGCTTGGACTAGGGTACCAGCCAAGGCTCGGTACGATGGACCAACAGTTTCTGTGGCTAAAATAAAACCGGTCAAACCAGCACCACCATTACACATGGCTGTTAAAAACCTGGCGAAAAAGGAATGAACAAAGAAATATTTGACGGATTGCCGAGGTTAAACTTTGCCATTTATAATATATGGTCACCAAAGAATGACGATGAGTTGCTCTAATATGGACAATGGAATATTGTGTTATTGCTTATTTTCAAAGTGATTTTAATTCACTGGTTTGCTATCGAATATTTCACTGGGATTTAATACGGCAGATTTCATATATTACCAGTGACAAATATTGAACTTAAATCCTGGTAAGTAATACTTCTAAAGAAACTCACCTGAGGATACAAAACATGTTATATGAAGTTGCTGCTGCGCTCCCCAATGAAAACGCTGTCAGCAGTCCCACTGATAAAAAGAAGGAAATTCTACGTCCATAGCTGTCTGACAAACTGCTGAAGATATAGCTGCCGACCAGTACACCTGACATGTAGATAGACTGTGCCAGGCCAATTTTGTAACTCTCACTGCAAACCAGGTCCCACTGCAAGATGAGAACAACATTGGATAATGTGTCAACACAGTGGTTACATTACATTTTATTACACCTCACTCATTCAGCGTGCACTGCCATTGGTTAAACATGACTCACGTGACATGTAAAAGAACGTGATGATGCCCTCTGCAAACGTGATAATGCCCTCTGCGAACTTGATGATGCCCTCTGCATTTGATATTACATGGATGACGTCATTTTACCTACTGCGCGTCCTTTCTGCGCATAACAAATTGTCGTTCGCTTCACGCGTGGTTCGCTAGTAAGCAGTCAGCAACTATGGCTGCGAAATGTCATGCACAGCTGTCACCGGCACAGTTAGACGATATTTTGATGCGAGTAAACAGGAAACGAACGAAAATGGCAACAAGGAATGCAATTTCTGTGTTCAGCGACTATGCAAGCCACAAATGTGGATACGCCACCGAGGAGATCGGCAAACTTTCAGCGGCAACCCTGTACCTGGCAACCCTAGACTCGGCACTGACAACATTTTACGCTGAGGTCCGGACTCAGAAACGCGAACTGTACTCGACGAAGTCTTTGCATGTTTGCTTGTTCGGTGTAATAAAATTAATAACACACGCCAGCACGGGCAAGATCACGATTTGTTGCCTGCCCTTGGGCTGGTGCTCATGACGGTAATATTGATGATACCCTCGCCTTCGGCTCGGGCATCATCAATATTACCGTCATGAGCACCATCCCTTGGGCGGGCAACAAATCGTGATCTTGCCCTTGCTGGCGTGTGTTATTATTTAAATGGTCCATTCTTTGCTATCCAATCGCATGCCAATATAAACACTGTTATATTGCCAATAAGTTTTTAGCTTATTCATTCCCTTCCAATTATCATCATTGTGTAAGTCTCTGTACCAAGAAACGTGATAATCATAAATGCTTTGAAAAGTTATTCTGGACTGTTTTAATGCAACAATAACAAACTGTTGCCGCTGCTGTTTTCCAAATTCACCGATACTCTTGAGTGTTTTATCAAAATCCATTCTCCTTGCAGAGTTCCTCACTTCCACCTCAAGGTACCTTGTCTCTCATCATCTGTCTTCTAAAAATGAAAAAATATAAAACATGTCAGGTTTATATCACCTATCAGTAATGTTTTTGTTTTGTACCAGTATGTACATGTATATCCCTTGCTGGCTTAATGCAGTACAGCACTCTCCTGGCCTGATTTCAAGTTCATGTAGCTGGTTCGGCAAGTAGCAGCCTGGTTCAGCTATGCAAGTAGACTTGCCTCTATGGAATATTAATATCATATCAAAATTAAAGAATAAACTTCAGTACATTGTTGAGTAGATGTTGGCATTACCGCAAAACCATGGCAAGCGAGTAACTACCATGTATGCTTTGGAGCAAAGTTACATAAAAGTGCCGATCAAGCAACTAGTGGGCAAATTTTCTACGTGTTAGCCTTGGCTTTCCAAGACCTGGTGTTAAGGGCACATCAGTGGAGGTCAGAGATTAGAAGCTGTATAGCAAAGCCCTTCCCATATCGCAGTCGCTTATGGTTACCTTTACCCAGCAAAGTTGAAACGTCCAATTTTCTTCGTCCGTAGGGGTGTTCGCCGTGTACCTGAACCACAGGCGACTGCGATTGAACACGCCGTAATTCGCGAAAACGTCAATTCAATCTACCAGCAGTTTAGCTCTGCGTGGCAGGGCTGCCACGGTGTGTTACCGGGAGGGCGTATAACGCCGGTAACACACAGCCCTGCCACGCAGAGCTGATTTTAGTTCAGACGAATGTAATTTGCAAACAAAAGACAACCTTACTGTCCTTAATCAAGCTTATTTACCATCTATGGCAACTGTTTTGGTAGCTCCAAGATGGCAACATATGGCAACCAGATAGGATCTGAAAATGCTCACGTGTTTCATTATATATTGCAGTTATGTGTAAATTTTAACCTTTGCCACATGTTTGCAACTTCATTGAAAATATTATGATCAACGTTATGAACAATAATCACCGCCGATCAGGTCATGAAGTATACAAATATGTAGTTAGCTGAAATAAAAATATCAAAGAATTTTACTGCTGTCATTGTATCACCACTTTATATAGCAAGTGTAATTACCGTTGGCCAAGTCCTTCAAGCCATATATGCCGAGCTGTGCATGCAAATTATAATTTAGCTGATATAAAAATATGAAATGACTTTTGATATTGTTTTAACCTGGTATAATCGTCAATGTACATAGCATGTTTCGCCAACTTTGATCAAGTTGATTCAGATATATATCTCTAATTAGGAAAGTTCATTTAATATGCAAATTAGGAATTGGCTGAAGAGAAAATGCTTAACGACTTTCAATAATATTGTATTATAGTGTCTTTAATGTACATAGCAAGTTTCATCAATTTTGGTTAAGTCAATTCAGAAAAATATCCCTAATTATGAAAATTCATTTAATATGCAAATTAGGAATTGGCTGAAGTAAAAATGTCTTTTGATTTTCAATAATATTATATCACAGTATCTTTGATGTATATAGCAAGTTTCAACAACTATAATCAAGTTAATTCAGATATATGTCCCTAATTTGGAAAGTTTATTAAATATGCAAATTGGGAATTGGCTGAAGTAAAAATGTTTCATGACTTTCAAAAATGTTGTATTATAGTAGCTTCAATACATGTAGCAAGTTTCATCAACTTTGGTCCAGTCAAGTTAAATATATATAGCAGGCTATTGAACCACTCTTTCTTGGGAGTGGAGATTTAGCCGAGTGGTTCTGTCTGTGGCCTCTCAGCTAGGCGACTGATGCCGTATGTTGTGGGTTCGAATCCGATTGAAAACTATCCGTATATATCTCTAATTAGCAAAGTTCATTAAATATGTAAATTAGGAATTGGCTGCAGTTAAAACGCTTAATGACTTTCAATAATGTTAAATCATAGTATCTTTAATATACATACCAAGTTTGGTCGATTTTGATCGAGTCGAATCAGACATATATCCCTAATTACGAAAGTTCCTTAAATATGCAAATTAGCAACTCTCTTTCATGTCATCCCCTAATGGTTCCCACAACTGATATATCTTGGAGTGATCAACATTTGTAGCAAATCTAATCAAATTGTGTGTAGTCGTTTTTAATGAATATCCGTTTTTTCTAAAGTCATTAATTATGCAAATGAGCAAAAAGTATGCAAGCCGCACCCACCAAAAACTAATCAGTTCTTGCCATTTGCTAACTGAATCTATGTACCAGATTTGATTCTGATCTGATAAGCCTTTTTTGAGATATCGGACCAACAAACAGACAGACAGACATACATACAGGCAGACACACGGACACACAGACAGACAGACAGACAGACAGACATTGCTGCGACATATGCTCACGTGTGTAAACTAAATGGGTGCGTCCAGCTGTACATGAGCAGAGGGACCATGATTATGTAAACTACTTCAACCGCTGTTCAAATAAACTCTCAGATTTGTGGAGGGACCGTGATAGAGACTAGACTGCAAAGATTTCAACATTACCTGTGCTACACCATCATAGTCGACGCCTTTCGGCGAGATAACCTTGAACTGAAGAAATAATCGTGAGGTCGCTGTTGTGTTTGTACTAGCTGACTGCGAAAAAGATGTTGATTGGGCAACGTATCCATTCGACTTCAGACCGACTTCCGCCTTTTGCTGGAATCAGCTGGTGAGGCATTGTGGGTAACTTCAAACACTCTGAGCCCCGGACCTAGTCCAGCTATCACCTCACGCACGTGGCAGGTGCCGCTAAAGTTCATCGATTTCGAAATATCATCAAAAAACATGCTTTGAAGGCTGATACACCAATTTTACTTAATTTTGACCTTGAACTAAAATTTTGAGGGGAAAGTAGAGCTATTCGTAACTGCCCTCCCACTAATGATACACGGCGAAAATATACAACACCCCTTCGAAGTTTGCTGGGAAGTTTGATGCCCACTGCCCTCCAGTATCTATGGTCTGAAACCCGCTCCCAGTCCCCAAAACAGTTAAAACTCCCCATTGCCCTACACCTACAACTGGGATTCCCCATTGCCAACAAGATGTCAACTAGGCAACCCAGACCGAAGTAAAACCGTGCACGTGCGAAAACTATACCTTGGAATATTGCTCCCCTATATTATAACCTTTAAGTTAGAATATTCGGTTCTACTTTGGTAATACAAATCTATTGTCAAATATAGACCCAACTCCCCAAAAATATCTGTTGTAAAATTTGACCCCCCCCCCCCACCCGGTCTCCATCACAGTTTTTTTAAAACTCAATCCCCTGATTTCCATCCCCAACTTATAAAAAAAATTTAGGCCCGTAAATTACAATTACAGCCAGAAACAAGGCAAATATCACTATTCACAACGGAACGTGGTGTCTTGAGTCCCCATTGATCTACACTCCAGCTTATGCAGCTTCTGTAAGAATGCACATTTGTATTCATGTTTTCATCATTGTAGACAATTTCAGGATACAGTTCAGTTTTGTTTTGGTTTTTTTTGGTTTTTTTGCAGGGCGCATATTAAAGAGTTAAAATTATTTCCAAGAAAATGTATGCCCGCAACTGAAGAGGGCGCCTTTGCCGCCGACATGCACAGCAACTGGTGTCCTTATCCACGTGCACATGAGCGCAAATGCTAAAATTGGTTCGCGTGACTTCCTCTGCTATAAATAGA
>LD346231.1:0-17179 GCA_001465055.1 Ptychodera flava
ACTTAGTGTAGAGGTTTTTACGGGTGACGTCAGTAAGATTTGATCAAATTCTGATGAAATTTGTATAATTTTATTTTATTGGGGGAATTGTTTCTATTTGTGATAAAAAAATCTTTTAGCTTGATTTTAGCTTGTTTTGATAACTATATGGGAGCGACCAGTGACATTGTCACTATTTTTGGCATATAGGGATTAATTAGCAATATAATTTTTTTTTCAAAATGACATGTAACCTCAATGACCTTTGACCTTGATTATACATATATTTGCATATCTCAGTAACCACAAGTTCTATACCCCCCAATTTTGATAGGATATTAGACCAGTCCCGCATAAATTCAAAGTTAATTTTGCTTAAAATGAGCCATGCTATATGATTTTGCCACCCCTACTTTATCAAATAAATGCATCACCCAAATGAAACGACGCGGTTAAATATTATTAAAATGCAATATGTTGTGCGACTTTGAAGTTAGCTGCCATTCGGGTCGTTTCGGAATTCGCGGGCATTGCCACCGGAAATGACGTAACTAATAGAATGTACGAGTGAGTGTGTTCACCTCGGCCATAGCGAATGCTTACCGCTGTGGCTTCAACATGGTGAGAAGTTACGCATTTGGTGGCTGAAGTAACTGCAGCCATTGTCAGTTTATTGCATTGTAGGATGATGTATTAGCCGCATTTGACAAAATTACAAGAAAGGGTCGGAAAAGAGGCATTCAGACAAGCGTTTTCTGTGGTGCACATTTTCGAGTGCCGTGACTCAGAATAAACACGGTTCGGGAGCCAGATGTACGGTAAGAATAGATAGACTTTAATTCCTGGAGTTACTACATCGATTATGTAATCGCAATGCCATACCAGTACCACCATTGTCACCAGAAAGCTTCGCGTGTATCATCATCAACTGTGGACAAGAGCGAGAACAGCAGCAAGACTGCGACAGGTTGCCCAAAACATGTCAAGGATGCAGGGGCCGCGGAGAAGTATGGCCGTGTTTACATCCCCCAAGACTGATCACCGATTCAGATGCTTTACGAAAGTGATTGTAAATAAATAAATGAATACAAGTACTAGATCTCATGCATGTGTGACTCTATAATTAGTAACGTTAGGAGATATCTAATTTTATATTCCTAAAAAGTTTACGTGTAGTGATTGACTGACTCTTTGCGAGACTGAACGATATGTTGTACAGCACGGCGCTGCCAGTAACAGTGACACAACGTGTAGCAAAGAAGTTTACAACCATTTGCAGTAATAGAGCGCAAAGCCACTGCAGTGAACTGCAATAAAACTGCTTACACTAATTAGTTTCAGCTGCAGCCGTGGCCACTTTGGTGTTGAACAAGGCTACTTGATAAAGACCAAAAAGTCTGCTTGTACAAAGGCAAAACTTGCTCTGTCTGAGGCTCGAGTTGTAAATGAGAGTTTACGATTGGCACCCTGTGTTGAAGATTAAGATACAATGTAACATTACCATGCACTGGTCCATGTACAAATCTTTTTTATTTCAACGTCCCCAGACAAACTGTCTGCATGGGACATACAATGTTGTCGACTTTGCCAGCTGGCTACAGCTGAAACTAATTAGTGTGAGCAGTTTTATTGCAGTTCACTGCAGTGGCTTCGTGCTCTAATTCTGAAAAGGGTAGTATAGGCCCACTGTTGACGAAGCAGTCGCGTTGTCGTCATCTGTTCCCTTCTGCTCGACTAAGTCTCCCCTAAAATATTTTAGCTTCTTTGAGAATTTCGCAGTCATGAAACAATGAACACTGTGCTTTATATCGCTGACACTTAATCAAGAAAAAAACTGCGGAAGCGTAGCTGATCACTCCGTCACAGAAATGGCCGGCTGAGCCGCCTGGCCTCGGGTGCCAGTGTGCCCGATATTTACATCATGTCAATTTTAATTTATCTCTTCCCGAGAATTTGGCTAGACATGTCTTTACGGTCACATATTTTTAAAAGTGCCAATGTTCATGTGAGGTTTTATAACGCCAAACTGAAGATTTTGCGGCGAGAATACTACCTTTGGTGTTTATGCTAACATGACCCTCAGCCTGTTCTACTTCCAGCTGTTGATAGCAAAGATGTGTATTATAAACGGTGGACAATTTTCAACATGATCTCTACTACATTTATCTACAAGCGTCATGGTGTAATTCAAATTTTTATATACAGATTTTGAACGAGGCAATATGTGTTGAGAAGTAATAATAAGGTGGGATGGCAACTCCAGACTTATATTTATATTTTGTTAGCTTGCGGTTGTGTGTATGGTAGTGCACTGGTGTGTTTGACTGTGGTCACGGTGGGCTTGTCACTGACGCGACGGTCAACAAGAGTTCCGCTCTTGTTCTCGTTTAGGTTAAGGTTCCGACTGTTATAATTTGCAGGCCTGAAAATTCTGAACAGCTTTGTCATATCTTCTGTGACGATGACATTCTCAGTTGCACTGCTTTCACTCGTGAAATTATCACTATCTCCATAGTCCCATAGTCAATGCACGAAGTCACTATCACCCATTCTATTAGTGACGTCACAGCTACTTACGCCAAAACGGGGCGAGCTCGGCAATTTCCGGAAAATGTCGCCATGATGGAAATCGAAAAGTGCAACTTTTCCCGTGTTTTCGTCGAAATAACATAATACAACCGTCTAAAAACCGCTCAAATAAGCTTCAGTTTGTGTGTAAATGTTTGTTTTATTAATACCAATTTCATTGACAACGAGAACTATAGTATATGCCCCAAGTCAAACGAAAAAGTCTCAAAATGTGGCAGGACTCACACTTTAAGATGTCACATCTTGTACCTCATTTATTATGCGCATATGTATTTCTTGGCTGGCCAATACTGCTAGAGGTCTGATCTTTTTTCCCGATTTAGAACCATAACTTAGACATGCCTCATGTATGTCAAATTGGGAACAACGACATAGACCTATTTGCCCATAGATCTCAATATATACACTCCAGTGATACTTCTTAATGACCACATTTCCCTGCCCCATCAAGACTAATACTCCTATTACAAGTGGGGACTATGTCATTGTCAATGACTTGTTTAGTTAATGATTGTATCACAGTATACGATATTTCTAATTCTGTATTTTTTCCATTTTATATTCTGAATAAATACATTAAACATATTTCACTGTCTCCAGTACATTACATTTAAGTATTTTCACTTCATGCACTTTATCCCTTTCACACATGTTCAAATATCTGACCAGAGAACAAACATTAAATAGTCCAGGATGGGAGCTACAGTGTCATTGACGCTATTTTCTCATTTTCAGTAAAAATTCTTCTTCTCTGAAACCATCAGCCCAATCGCTCTCAAATTTGGGTTGGATCTTTGCAAGGGTGTTACTCTCCTAATTTGTTGAAATTATAACAAAATTGGGAAAATTACTATTTTTGAGCAATTTTGTCAGTTTTGGTCAAAAAATCTTATACAGTATTTCCTTTTTAAAACCCCTGGACAGACAGCTATATTTGGTACACAGAAGTACAGAGATGACAGTGGTTAGATATGTAGAAATTGTCCTGAAATATAAAAATTTGTATTTTTAAGACAATTTTGTCATTTTTGGTCAAGAAAACTTGTTCTCAAAATTTCTTGTTTGATAGCTTTGTAATTGGGTATAAAGTCCGGAGGGATGTTTATTAGATAAATTTTCTGCTCAAAGTGTTGGGAAACCCCCAAATTTGTATATTTTAGGTAATTTTCTCAGTTTGTGACCTTAAATGACCTACACCAACCCAGGATATGTTGTGAGACAATTTCGAAGGCTGTGATCATAATTTTGTCATATTTGGTATCAATTTGTAGGAAAATTTGATCCAGAAAACAAAGCTGAGGTGATTTTTAGCTCATATTTGGTGTTTATATAAATACCGATCATCATCGTAAACTACGCGCCTCTTTACGGCAACTTAACTCAGCGCTACCCGTCAAGCGATTGATTTTTGCGTAGGTCAGCGGAGCGAAAATAATTGCTCTGGCTCGCGAGAATGTCGTCTGATGTACATTTCCGTGCATTGTCTCCCCCATGTATCTGTTGCGTTTTTACCATACATGTAGGCATTTGTAATCTGTGTACTGTAATTCCCCAGACTGCCTTGCTTTTAGTTGTATAGGTGTTTACTGCTATCAGCCCTAACTATAGGTACGTGCTTGAATATTAATTCATTCTGCACCTATCTTTGTCACACATTCTCTTGTTTCTTCCGCTGCTCTGGTCTCTGGAACTTCGCTTTTGCTTGCAAATGCTTTCTGGTTTGTACAGATGTTGAGCTAAACTCGCTTTAGTTGTGTATATTTATGAGTATCATGTTAATTAATTTCTAATTTGCATATTTTATGATTTTTCCCTATAAGTGTGATACGTCCAGAAATCCTGCATCATATTTTATGAAACATGATTCAGACATTGATCTTGCAGTTTTGTAAAATTGAATAGTGACATCCTGTTGATAAATTATTTATTGACTTATTTAATGACCTTATTTAATTATCCAGATTGGCTGAATAGGGAAACAATGTTCGTAATGAGAGATCTATATTCTGAATGACTACACTAAATCTGATGACGCTTACTGCAAATAGTGATCATGCAAAAATTTACCAGTCAAGAAAGGTGTTTTAATTTTAGCAGTATCAGTAGCTAATTATAGGAAGTCTCTTCTTTACTGAACATGAGGACATTTTTGGTTTACATCTGGTGTTCTGACTTTTTTATGTCAAGAGCCATTACTCAGACATGCCTGGACCAGTTTCTTGCATATAATTTGAATTTTTACATTTAAAGAGGAAAGTCCCCTACAAAAGGGGGATTATGATAAGACTATGCAGATGTGAAAAAGCCACGCTACGGGTAAGACGCACTCGATTTGCTCCGAGATTTCCAGAAATTTGACGGGTTAACGGTGTTAATTTCCGTCCAATCTCATACATGACACCTGTGAATGTATAGCGACTGCCTATATGTCGAAAAAACGTTGAAAAACACTGTTATTTAATACAGAGAACGCATATTTTCACAAAGCGTGGGTCCAGAATGTCTATTTGACCTCTGTTCTAAATGTTAATGTATGCTGCCAATCATGATTACTAAAATTCAAATTGCGGCCTGGGCGATCTTGATCCTTGCGGAGCACAACTAACAAAGCGTACTGACTTATCACTAAAATCACTGTTATGTACCTAAACATACGCATACACAGCCACATACAACGTACACGATAAGACACATGTAATGAACAAGCAAGAAGCGGCATTTTCTTTTTGGAGTGATTGGTGGTCTTGAAAAAAACGTTTTGTATGTGTTCCTGTAAAAAGTTATGAACATTGAGAGTCTTCACACGTCGTTTTGAAGGCAATCAAAATTTCATTTCTTCCTTCAGGCATCGAAACTGAATCTTTTCACTCACATTTTGAGGAAGTACCTTTGGCATTGTGACAACTTTGGTCATTGTTTATATCAGTTGATTCAATTCAGTTGAGCTGAGTGGAATGGAAATTTCAGTGTTACCACTGTTACTGGCTACGTCAACATTGCGTTGTAGATCGATCATCCATACTCGAGTACTCATCGACGACGACCACGGCCCTGCACAGCTGTCCTGGGGGAGTCATCAGCGTCATTTATTCTTTACCAATGTATTTCAAAATACTTGGCTGACCATTGTCACAGATTTAACTGGTAGTTTCCTTTTGTTGAAGTTTCTGGCTTACATATCGTGAACAGCAAGCAGCGTATATAGTATTCAAATATACAGGCTCATCTATGGAACTGCAGACAACTTTTCCACTACGTCTAAATCACATGTCATTTGCATATTACGAACGGTCGTCGATGTTTGCCGAGGTTACCTATCCGAGGTAACCGGATATGCAACCTGCGCTTCTATACTTCGGGTCATGCTGTTGCATACCAAACTCTAAACTGGGGATCGTAACGTTTTAAATCGGTTTTACTAAAAATTTCTTCACCCTTTTCTGTGATTTGTTCGAAATACCAAAACTTCACTGAAAATAAGCTTACGAATGAGTGAAGATTTGTTTTCCAAAGTCACAAATTTTTTTTTCAGTTGCAAGCTGCGTGTACCCGGCCGCGCAACGTCTTTTTACCAGTGACCGGCTATTATCTACATCACTGCCAACCAAAAAAACCATAAAGCTACAAACAGTAGAAGGTTCTAACTTACGATTGCTTACGATCACAATCTGCTGCCGTCCTTAGAGACTATTTTTTACATCCATGGCTAGACTTTCCCCTTATTGTTTATATGTCTAGTTTGCACACTTGTACCGAGCACGAGATGTTCAGGGCTAGATTTGAACTCAATACAGTGCCCGAGGAAATTCTCTCCTGAACTAAGTCAAGACCTTCGTTTTCTATCTTCCTTCCGAAGCTCGTAATAATATGTCCATTTCAACTACTGGCTTCAATCACAGCGCCTTCACATTCAAATCACCCGCTGCTGTTGTGAGAAAGTATCCGTTCCATGTTGAAAGCCGGGGTTGAAACCAGGGGGTTGAAAACCGGGCCCCGTTTGAAATCGCAACGGAATATGCACACATCTACTTAGACGCAAAAAAAGTTAGCAGAAATTCAGAGATGTATTGAAAGCCATACATCGTTGCTGTTTATTGAGTAAATTGTATGATGGAAATTCGTCTCCGAACTCAGCGATACATGAGCGGCCCATTCTGTTTCATAACTTCCTAAAGTATACATGTATTTCTATTGCATACCACAGCGGTCATCGCATCGCTGTCTATCGAACCACAAAACGACTGTGATTTGAATTCAGTAAATTCTGTCGACCAGACCACAGCCCCTCGACCACTCCACAAACCCTAGGTATAATGTAGTCTCGAATCGTGTGAACCCTACACACTTCCGTAATATTCAGGCAGAGGTGATAATCGGTAGTTCCTGGTGTAAAAGATAGTTTATTTTATTCTGATAAGCCAACGACTAAGCAAGTGTTTAACCATCCCGCCCAGTGTTTGCCAACAACCAACGTCACTACGACGTTGCCTATTGTGCGCCCACGGCGCTGGACTTTCCTCTTTAACCCCTTGACTACCAAGGCCAATGTATTCCTATATACCAGGCCCCTTATGTAAATATTGATAAAATCTGGGGTGTGGTCATTGCATGAAAACTGCTTAGAGTAAAAAATAAGTAAGTACCAATAAACCATATATTTTCTGAATCAGCATGAAATTTCCCACTTTTTCATACATAGGTTTTGTTTTTCCAGGTCACGTGACTGATCACATGACACATGTGACCAGAGTTGGCAAAGAATATGAATATTTGAAGCATCAGGACGTGTTTTGAATCCATAAAATGACGCAAATTTGAATACAGTTACAATTTTCATGGCATTGTCTTTATATATATGTAATAATAACTACCCTTAACCTATTTATAGATGTACCTATTTAAGATTTTTCTCACAAAAGGCAGAGTAAATGAACCACAAACATCAGCATCTGATATGATTCTGTATTTGAAAATCAACACATTTTATATTTGTAAACACCTGCCTTATGTCTTCCTTGCAGAAACATGCATCTAAAATGGTTATGATTTATCAAAAATTAATTCAAAATATTCATACATTTTAGGGAACAACATATCACATGACCAAACACATGACCAGTCATGTGACCAGTCATATTGATAATATGGCTGCTATAAAATTTCACTGGCTTATAGTAAAAAATTGTATTTCCTCTAGTTTCATTCACGAGTATTGCTGTTAATAGAACACATTTACATATAAATCATTTGTTTTCAATAAATAAACATTTCATTTCATTAAAAAAACCAACCAAACCATAAACATCTTCACGATCGTCCGTACTTCTGAAAACTGTAAACAATCAGTGCGACGCTTCTGTGATCAGCCTGACCTTTCAGGGTCGAGGTCATGGGTCACTACATTTGCTTCCGGATTTTGGCCATACTCGGACATACGGGGGCGCAATCACATTCAGGCCAGATCAGAATACATCAATCTTAGTCGCGCTGCGTGCCGACGCCAAAATTACGCGATTTTTAGCGACAAAAACGAAGCAAATACGCCTATTTAACTGTGCCAGATATTTCCGGCACTCAAGGTATATGGTAATTAGTCCCCACGGACACCGTCCGGGGGGGACTTAAAGGTTTGGTCATGTCCGTCCGTGTGTGCGTCCGTCCGTGCGTCCGTCCGTTCACGCAGATATCTCAGACATGCTCGGGTCAATTTCTCTCAAACTTTACACAATGATAGTACCCTACCCCATAATAAAAATTTAGTTTCTCATCGTATACATATTGCAAAAAGGATGCAGTGACACGTACAGTTTTTAGTCACCACGGATGAAGTCCAGGGGGCTAATAGATTGGGTCATGTCCGTCCGTGAGTCTATCCATGAGTCCATCCGTTCACGCAGATATCTCAGATATTTTGACAAAATGTCACGTGACCTTGGTGACCTTTGACCTCAAATATATATATTTGTCCATAACTCAGTAACCACAAGTGCTACAACCTTCATATATGGTATGATGGGACAGCTTATGACGCCACATATTGTACCTTATTAATTATGTGCATATCTAATTTTGAGCGAGCCAATAGAGCTAGAGGTCTGATTTTTGGTATATAGGGATAACTTAGCTGTACTATTTTTTTCCAAAATGTCACGTGACCTCGGTGACCTTTGACCTCAGATATACATATTTGTCCATAACTCAGTAACCACAAGTGCTACACCCTTCATGTATGGTATGATGGGACAGCTTATGACGCCACATATTGTACCTCATTAATTATGCACATATCTAATTTTTAGCGAGCCAATAGAGCCAGAGGTCTGATTTTTGGTATATAGGGATAACTTAGCAATACTATTTTTTTTTCAAAATGTCACGTGACCTCGGTGACCTTTGACCTCAGATATACATATTTGTCCATAACTCAGTAACCACAAGTGCTGCACCCTTCATATATGGTACGATGGGACAGCTTATGACACCACATATTGTACCTCATTACTTATGCACATATCTAATTTTGAGCGAGCCAATAGAGCTAGAGGTCTGATTTTTGGTATATAGGGATAACTTAGCAATACAATTTTTTTGACAAAATGTCACATGTCCTTGGTGACCTTTGACCTCAAATATACATATTTGTCCATAACTCAGTAACCACAAGTGCTACACCCTTCATATATGGTATGATGGGACAGCTTATGACGCCACATATTCTGTTAGGATATTAGACCTTAAGATGTCACATCTTGTACCTCATTATTATGCGCATATGTATTTCTTGGCTGGCCACTACAGCAAGAGGTCTGATCTTTTTTCCCGATTTAGAACCATAACTTGATGCCTCATGTGTTTCAAATTGGGAACAACGACATAGACCTATGTGTCCATAGATCTCAACATATACACTCCAGTGATACTTCTTAATGACCACATTTCCCTGCCCCATCAAGACTAATACTCCTATTACAAGTGGGGACTATGTCATTGTCAATGACTTGTTCAATATGGTGCCGGATATATCCGGCGCCATAGGTAGTCAAGGGGTTAAACAGCCAGGGCATGACATAACTAATTCTGTCAAACTTTGTAGAAGGACATAACTCTATGCCACTATTTGTGTACAATCCAATCCAATAAGGGCATCGGTCACAGACAGGGCTTTAGTACCCGCATTCCTTGTTTCATGCACATCATATTGACTTCAATTTTTAGCTCACATTTTGTATACCAATGTGAGGTAATCGTATAAGGTGAATCAGTTCATTTGCATGCCATTTATATGAATGTATGTATGTATGTATGTATGTATGTACGTATGTACGTAGGTATGTATGTATGTATGTATGTATTTATGTATGTATTTATGAATGTATGTATGTATGTATGTCCATCCACGTCAAAAACAGCTAAACCGCAGCACCTACTGTCTTAGTATTTGGTGTACAGGTGCACCTAGGGATGGAGATGTGAATTTGTTCAAATGAACATGTCAGTGCCAAAAATATGCAAATGAGGGGAAAAAAGGAAAAACCCTGCAAATTGCTAAAACTCTGTAACCGTTGGTCAGATTGGGTTGAAATTAAGTGTGCAGGTTCCTTTAGGCTTTCTAAAGTAGGTTTTAAAATTTGGGATGAAATTTGCATGTTTCTATTTTAAGGGTAATTTTTTCAGTTTTTAGTCAAAAAATGTTTTTCTCTGAAACCACTCATCTGAATGCTTTGAAAGTTGGTATACATGTTCCTCAGGATGACCTCAGCCAAGTGTATACAAATTGAAATGAAATTGTTTATATTTGTGATTTTTGGGCAATTTTCCAAATTTTTTGTAAAAAAATTTTTTTGAAAAATTACTAATCTGATAGCTTTGATATTTGGTATACGGGTTCCTAAGGTTGATCAAAATCAGTTTAATGAATATCGTGAAGATATCTTGAATTTAGTATTTTTGCTTAATTGCTCTCAAATTTGGATTGGATGTTTGAAGGGTGCTACCCTTCTTATTGTTGAAATTACGACCGTTGGAAATATTACTGTTTTGGGGCAATTTTTGTCAATTTTGGTAAAAAAATCTTAAAAAATCTATTATTTTTAGTGCCCATGGACAGACAGCTTTTATATTTGGTGTACAGATGTCCAGGGATGACAATAGTTAGATATGCGGAAATTGTCCTGAAATATACAAATTTGTATTTTTAAGACAATTTTGTCATTTTTGGTCAAGAAAACTTGTTCTTAAAATTACTTCTCTGATAGCTTTGTTATTTGGTACAAAAGTCCCGAGGGATGTTATTAGATAAATTATCTGCTCAAAGTGTTGGGAACCCCCAAATTTTTATATATTAGGTAATTTTGTTTTGTGACCTTAAATGACCTACACAAATCCAGGATATGTTGTGAGAGAGTTAGGCTGTGAACATAATTTTGTCATGTTTAATATCAATTTGTAATAAAATTTGATCCAGAAAACAAAGCTTAGGCCAGGAAGAAAAAATAAATTGTTCATCGGAATCGCCGCTTCTACTTTGGCATATTTGGAAATTTTTTTTTTTTTTTTAATCCCGGCAAATTCTTACTTCCGCATTACAAATATTTTTAGTACTGCCGCTGGTGGCGCCCTACACTGTGTCGGGTTTTCGCGGGCACGGGATTTTGAATGAGACTTCATACGTGTTCGGACTTAGTTGACCGCCAACACGTTGTTGTGACGTCTGAATTTGGCGAATCACGACGCAAAGTGGGTCGATTTGGCCAGAAATTTGCTCGTTTTGTAAAGGTTAGTACATGTCACATCATGAGTATTAATTTGATCGCCAACATTCGACGTGATGGCCAACAGTTAGTTCCAGAGACGCTATTCAGTGTTTGTCCTGATATTACGTTCGGCGATTTGTTCAACAAGATCGTGACAGCAGATATAGATGGACGGTGCATCCGATTGAATGAAAATTGCATCAAAAGTATAAAAATTTACGGCAATGACAAAACACATGGTTGCGTCGATGTTAAAGTACGATCTGAATGATGACTATATAACTTCACTCCGATCACAGTACAGTGTTGTTAGACCATTGTGTAAAATGTGTATATATAGACAGTGGTAAAGAGGCCAAAACATGGGGCCAAAGTAAAATGAAAAAAACTCAGATGCTAGGTCCCACCAGGACAATATTAAAGGACAATACTGAATTGTTGAATTTCAGTGATTAGCTGTACATTTCAGTTTTATTCTGAGAGAATTTTGAAATGCTTAGAATATGTTGTGCAAACACTAACTGTGAATGTAATGGCCTATGTTAATTGTTGGGAAATATAGTATTGAATTCAGTTACCAGTATCAGTGTTTCTTGTCTGAGATATTTCTGGTAAAAAGGGAAACAATTATCTTGCCTTGTCTGCATGTGTGCAAAATTTAAAATGCCAGAGAACCGCGTTTACCTTCGGCCTAAAAAAAAATAAAAAGAAAATTTTCGCTCGCCGCTCCTGGGACTTGGTCCAAAAAATCCGATGAACAAGATTTTTTTTTTCTCTGGCCTTAGGTATTTTTTTCATTGCGAACCACTTTTTGCAACTTTTGCATGTAAGACACGCAAGAACTGATGAGAAATTTGGATCCAGGATAACTCCAGATGTCGAAATCCCCTCACAGTGGAAGGCATTTCACTATCTGTAACTGATTTAAGTGCTGTTTACATTCAAATGATAGCACTCATAGCATTAATTAAAACATCCCCAAAGTTGTAAATACAATTCCTAGCAGCTGGTCTCATGTAAACATGGTCAACCAAGAGGTGGAACATTTGATATTCTGGAGGGGGTAGGGGATAGAAGATTGATGAGGTAGCGTTACTTTTTACCAGATCCCTTGTACGTTTTTTCCACTCTTTATTTTTTCCCCACTCTCCCACCTTTCCTTTTTGTCAAGCTTCTCTGGCTAATTTTTTTGTTGACATTTGCTTATATGTATGTAGGATCTGCTTGTCCCATTGCTATAGAAGTTGACATGCATGTTCCTAAAGATGACCTCCAGTACCTAAGTTGCAGACCTTATTTGCTATTGCAATTCTTGTTTTTCTGGTTTAAATATTTCTTGAATTTACCAATTCAAACTGAATGTGAGCACACTGTCCTTGACGGTATTTTTACCTCATATTTGGTTTTGTATATAAATACCAAAAAGAGCTTATATGATGAGTCTGAGTGGCGTCTGTATGTCTTTATATTTGTGGGTATGTGCGGATGTATGTCCGTCACAAACAAAGGCTCCCATACCGCCAAAGCTACCATCTCAGTATTTGGTGTACATGCAGGTAGATGCAGGAGTTGAGATGTGAATTTGTTCAAATGAACTTGTCAGTGTCAAAAATGTGCATATGAGGTAAGAAAAAGCTAAATCGTGCAAACGTGCAGGAGTGATGGCCAGTGTCTGAAACAGGCTTGAGTCATTTCCTGTCATTGTTTATGAACTGTTACATATTAGAGACCAGATCAAACCATAGACAGTAGAGGGGGGAAGACTGTCTATGGTCCAACTAAGAGGGACTAACTGTTTCTGCTATGCATGTTGCTAAAGTTGAACTCCAGTACCTAAAGTTTCAGACCTTATTTACTTTTGTCATTGTGTTTTTGCTGGTTTAAATATTTCTGGTTGGTTTTCTGGTTGTACTGTGCAGAAATCATTGTCATAACATCAGCGTAGAATTTTCCTGCACTGAACAGATAGAAACAATATGTATTGTTGATCATTGGTACCCATACTGGTATATACCCATTCTGATCAAAATTGAGCAACACCGAATAATTGCGGTATTTTTAATCACTTCCAGTGACTAAGTCCCAATTACAAGGAGGGGGGAACCATGTCATTGTCAGTAACTTGTTTAAACAATGCATGTCCTTCTGGTTACTATATTTCATATTCAGATGATTTCACTGTGCATGTTGGACTAAATGAAGAATCTTACCAACAACAAATGAGAGATCTTAACAGGCAAGTCCAAACATGGAGTGTAAGGAGGAGAAAGGAACAATCGAAGGCAACATGGGAGAAGATCAAAGAAGAGCTTGAGAAAAATGAATGTCAGGTTGTAGCAAGTAGGACTTCTCTTCAAAGAATACATCGAAACTGCAGTGATAACTTTGGTGAAGGAACAGTGATCATGAGTAGCAAAATAGACTCCTTGGCTATCCCACTGTACCTACCAACTTTATATAATCTATACAGAGTAAAACAAACATGTCTATCTGCTAGTTTTCCTGACTCATTTGAACCATTATTGATAACTGTTAAGATGAGAGAGGAGGCTGACAAAGTTGGATTACAACTCAAGTTGAAAGCAACATATGACCAAGCCAGATTTGATGAACTAGAATTGTTCTTCATAAACAGTAAGTTTACTGTTTCTTTATATTATCAACTAGTATGATGTAAATCATAACTATACTTTAGTTATCTGAATGAATCACAAGGTTGATGTTTTTGAAATTTAGACTATAGTATAATAACATAATAATAAAATTCCCATTTCAGGTAGCTTTCCACCTTTGGGACGACCTATTTTCAAACGTGAATTATGCCATCAAGATGTGTACTTTTACCCAAGTATTATATATCACCTGAAAGCTATTTCTATGAATATTTTTGTTTTATCAAGAAAATTAGTGTGCGATGAATTTTTCTGAAGATCTTAGTGAAAGTGTAAAGAACATGGAAGGTCTCACGTAAAAAAGTTAAAAAAGTCTGAGCGGAGAGGGGCTATTGTTTAGGTGTTAACGGGCAATTGGTCTTCAGAATACTGGCTACAAAACCGTGTCTCAGATTTTTGAAAAAGGCCCTAGTTTTTTCACATCGTTGAGTCAAAGTTTATCTACCGATTAGTCTAACAATGCCGCCTAATTAAGCAGCAATAACTCGACTTTAAAAATCTTCATAAAGAAACTGAGACACGGTTTTGGAGACAACCTACTTGACAAACGTCTGTGAAAATCTGGTGAACTTCCGTTCACGCGTTCTCGAGTTAAACTCTTTTGAACGTGCTGCAATGTGACAAAATGCCGAACTGAGAAAAAGGCGATTTAGTAAATTGGTTCGTTTTTTTTCCTTTTCAATGGCAATAAACAATGTACTCAACCGACAAAACACTAAAACCAGGTAGTGAAATCAAAGTGTTCAACTTCAACAGTATATTCACTCATTGAAACCAGTGTCAGTGGTCGAAATGAGGCTAAAAAGGGTGAATTTTGGGAGCGTTGTACTCTTTTTAGAGCGCAGTCTACACAGTAGCTGATGAGTAAATAAACTTGGGGAGTGCCAGGGAAGGGATTATGCAAAATCTGTTGACTGATTAGTTTTAAGGTTTAAATAGAGTATTAACTGTTCGACCTAACTGTCAGAACTGCTACGGCATCTCGATGCCGTCTACACGAGCGCTTGGACTAATTACCGCCATGACAATAAACAGTGTCAGTTTATGGCAGCATTCGATTCGACCTTGGAAACGACTCACGGCTGCGGAATGAAAGCGAGCCCGATGAGTGATATAGGGAAAACAATATTGGCTGACAACAAAAATATCTGCGTTTGTATGTGGATGTACATTTGCGGTGTCTGTGATCATGGAGATAAAAAAGAACAGTTCCATGCCGTGGTTCATTACAGTTAGGGTAACTGAGGATTCAGTGAGCAGCCATTTTTTAGATCTTCACGTGCCTTGAAAACCGAATAACACTAATCAAACTACGAGCATTTCTGAGACAATAGTTCGTCCTCACTCTGTACAGCATTTCTGTGGGTGAAGACCGTTTCTGGAGTCATTTATGCTAAAATGAACCAATCGCCTGTCGGCGGCATAAAAGTCAAAGGAGAGAAGTTGAGAAAACATGAACATAGAGAAAAGTTCGTCATTTCATCAAGCGCAAGTTGCGTGCGATAGACCGCTCGTCAAGCGTCATACGTCACAGATAGATCTATATTACTCTCTGCTGTCGTTCGTATCTAACATGAGTACCATCGATTCCAGGCGAATATGATATCAGACCCGTCTTCATTCTATGTAAATCTAAGGAGTAGGATGGTGTTTTGCACTGTATTCAAGTAGTTAGACCGGTAAGTGTCTCATTCAATGGTTTACCGACCATTGATGACATGTTGATGAAAACTAGGGGTGATTACGTTATTACGTTGTGACGGTCAAAGTCATATTGAAATGTGTCTTCGGTCCTGCAGCATTTTGGCTACTGCCACGATAACTGATAACGATGTTGTCGTGTCCATTCCCATAAAATCATTTGATTCACATTCATCCGGTGTACGATGAACATTTGTTAGTCGACGTATGTTTTACCTTGTCAAGGTCGGTTTCTCATTTAGTGGTAGGGTGGTTGCATTGTACGATTATTGGGAAATAGCGCGGTCCGGAAACGAAATGGGACAAGGAAAAACGGGACCGCGGGATTGAAACGACTTCGACATTATCAGTTCACTGCCATTGTGCCAAAACGTCTGCAAACCAAAGCAGCTATTGTTTTGTGGCGTGTGATTTCTGCATCGCTACGTATTTTGCCTTGGGAAAATTTGCTGTCGCTGTCCTGAAGCCCATGCAATTTGTTTCCACCTTGTATTTTCTAATCCCAAGTAGTTCCAGTGCCGCAGTTTCTGATATTTCATTTTTATTCATAAATTGTTCAACTTACTTAGTATTCTCATCGAACGGACAATGTCTGGTTTCTAGACCTTTCGGCACAAAGTCGTTTCGGCCGCACAATTTCCGACCCCAAGACGTTTAGGCAACGCGACCAAAGACGTTTCGGCACTACCTGGTTGGGGGAACTCGTGCCAAATGTTACAAATCAAAACACTGAGAAGTATAGTGTCAGCATTCACATGCTTTAAAGTTTGTGAGAACATGGTGAAAAACTGTGAGAAAAAGAGTTTCATATCATTTTCAATAGCAATAGCCGCCGACACTGTCAAGGTTGAAAAGCGGCGCCTAAACGGCACTGTAAAAGTCATACTGGTCAGAACGCAAAGGTCACGCTTATGAATATGACTGGTCTGTCAGTTACTAATAAGTTTGAAGGGAAAAAAGTAAATCGTAACGGGGGTGTTGAAATGTCTTGGGGCCGAAATAAGCCGAAACTTCGGCCGAATGTTGCGTCTGTTGCGGTATTCAAGTGTTCCCGCTGTCACTAAGGCCGCCAGTGGAATGTACCATTTATGTATATGGGACGGCCTCTTCAAAGATGTTTGACATTACGGAACTTATCCACCACTCCTGGTGCTTTTACAAAAGCACAAAAATGTCCCAGATAAAATGGTTAGTGTGTGGGCCATTTCTGTAATCTGAAATTGTACCGTCAACAATGTCATAAGTCTGACCTTTTCCGATTGTGTCGATAAATTGTGATCTTTCGGGAGCGGCCACCCCTATGAGAAAAACGGTAAGACCCACCTTTTGACGCCTAATTGCCAGGTACACACTATGGTCTTGACCCACGCAGTGCACTAGTGAACGGTAGGTGTTAATGGGATTTTCACAGCGGATGTTGTCCAAGTGCATGCGAATACTGTGATGCTGCTTGCTTAGCGTAATCCCTTGTCAATCAAGACTTAA
>LD346231.1:18244-29671 GCA_001465055.1 Ptychodera flava
CAAGGACTTTTTGAATCAACTGCTTGTTATACTTCTTTAAAAAGACTGGTGCAGTTCATTTTCTGTGATAAGGAATCCTAGCAACCCATATGATTCAATTAGTACAACCAATAGAGTTAAACTATTGTGCAACACATACACACAAATACAGGGCTTCCTTTCCCCATCGTTTGAACTGCAAGTATATAATAGCATGAAAAGCTGAAGACAAAAACAGTTCACTAATTTTTTTATTGATTAAATTTGGTGTTTGGACCAACTGACATTAGTTTGATTCACGTACGTACAACATATGCTTTCGATAACTTGCCTTGATTTAATCGTGTCTCGTAGTCATACTGTGTTAGTCCATGTGTTTTCAAAGTTGGATCACGTATTTTGACAAGCATACCAAAAGCGATCTTTAGATAGAAAGAAACCACAAAGTATTGAGATTAAAGTTTCAGGCCCGGTTTATTTCAGTTAAAAAATACAGTGTTTCCAATTGGCTTCGAACTCACAAAATACGGTTTCCAGTCACCTTGTGGTGATGCAACAGATACATGTCCGACGCGACGCGACGCGACGTACGTAGGATATATGTTCCGATATCAACAGTATTCAACACATAAATTTGTAAACAAACTAGGTCGACCGTCATGGCTCTCTCGCTACAGTCTGGATAAGGCCACGATATCAACAGTCTGCATGAGTTTATCGATTGCAAGTCACTTGAAAATCAACAGAATACACTTAAGTTTAACTAAAATCTTACAAATTTCTTCATCATGCACATTGAAAGAAAACCTCAACCACGGGGACCGTCTGGAGCGTTCAGCTTCACGCAATGCCATCCAACGCTACGTTCAGTAGCAATCAACTTGGCTAGCAAATCGCTCGATTTTTCCATATAATATTATCAAAAAAGTGGTAAAATCTACCGTTTCTATCTCTCAGAGAGCAATAGCTGTACATGATATAATCGTCTTCTGTGTCTGAGTTACGGTAAAGCTATCATAAAAGGCTCTCGTTGAGTACATGGCAGCGGGGCAGCTGACCTGATTAAATATTCACGTAAACCACTGACCCCTTCTCGGAAAGTTCGCGCGCATAAATTACTGGAACTCTCTATTGTTAGGGTGGATGATGTCATTATTTTGGTCCTTATATGGTACTAAACTGGGTTCAAAGGGTAAAGAAAAAGCTTTATGGCTTGCCGAGTTTGGCAATGCGTACCTAAGCTGGACAGAACGCATAGTACGCAACCACTGTCTGGTATCGTAAACTTAAGTGGCGCTGAGAGCGAGAGTATAGTCACATTGATTTCATCACCTAATAGTATCGTATCGTCCATCGTGAATTTGACCGGGGTCTTTTAGTTTGAGGCCAGTTCGCCACACTTTCATGAGCGTGGCGAACCAGGATGACATTTAATTCGCCACCCAGCACTTTTTGTCGCATTTTGCGAATGTGGCGAGCGCTAGTGCGACCCCTGCATTTGCATCTCAATTAACATGTCGTCTGTATGTATGTATGTATGTATGCATGCATGCACACACGCACGCTCGCACGCATGCATGCTAGTCCGTTCAGATCAAAAACTCCTAAACCACAGCAGCTACCATCTTAGTATTTGGTGTACAGGTGCACCAATTGATGGAGATGTGAATTTGTTCAAATGAACATGTAAGTGTCAAAAATATGCAAATGAGGTAAAAAAGGAAAAATCCTGCAAACTGCTAAAACTCAGTAACCGTTGGTCAGATTTGGTTGAAACTTGGTATGTAGGTTCCTTTAGGTATTCTAAATTAGATGTGTACAAATGTGGATGAAATTTGCGTGTTTGTATTTTTCGGGCAATTTTTTTTCAGTTTTTAGTCAAAATATCATCTTCTCTTAAAGGCAGGGGGAGCCTATAAATACTCCTTATCTCCCTGGGCATTCATAATCCAACATGAGTGGCACATGATAACAGCGTCAACGAATGCTCCCGAAAATCTGGAGCTTTCAACAACCATGGTGTAAATTAAAGTATTGTTCCAACATATTACGTTTTGTGAATACTTGTGGCATCACCTTGTTGGCGAAATTCTCTCATTTTTACCATTTTAAGTTGATTTTTGATGCCAAAACTGCTTCGATGCTGTGTTCGAAGCGTCCAACAAACAATAGATGAAAGCATTCAAACAGCTGCCAATCACGAGGGGACGCGCAAAGATGCAAAACGATCAAACATTTGTTGTGTACATCCGATCGATTACGATGTCAACCATGAATAAACGATTCTTAGAACTGAGCAAAATACTTGACCAACGGTTACTGAACACGAGTCTCAGATGAGTTCAGACACAAACGGACTATTTTATGGTTTCAAGCAGATTGCCTCTCCCTGTATGTTTGTTGATCTGTGTACCTCTAGGCCTATGAATGGGTGACGTGTATGTTGACCTGCAGTACGATATTTCACGATAGATCTCTTTTGGAAGTATGTTGTCGCCTAGCCGATGCCGTGTGTTCCCGGCGTTATACGGCCTCCCACCACAGCTCTGCTGATTGCCATGGACAAAACCGGCAACATGCGGATCCAATTCGGACGGAACACGAAAAACTACTTTTCGAACTGTTTTCGGCCAAAATCAACTTGATTCCGAACTATGCAGCCAACCCAAATCACTCAACCGCTCACAGACCCATGCAGTGGACGGCCATTGGATACGTTCACGCCACGATTATACAGGTGCCCATGAGCTGCATTATTTTCTGTCGGGTCGGGGCGATGAAACTAAATCGCGATTGCTTCATCTCTGTCAGATTTGACCGAAAAGAGACACTTGACATAGATTATAGCATCAAATGTTGACCGTTCAGACCGAAACATCATAAAAGGTTTGAAAATCGCCGTGATGTCGTTCTTCTCTATACGTTTTTCTGAGCTTGTTTTTTACTAAATTGCTCT
The DNA here is from genome assembly GCA_001465055.1 of Ptychodera flava. Classification (NCBI taxonomy): domain Eukaryota; kingdom Metazoa; phylum Hemichordata; class Enteropneusta; family Ptychoderidae; genus Ptychodera; species Ptychodera flava. The sequence goes on from LD346231.1 coordinate 21,180, forward strand.
AATACTATCTGACGTTTTTTTGAAATCTTAATCAACTTTTTTTTCCCAACCAGGACACAACATTACCTTTGTACTTTCATAGTAACTTAGGATTTATTTAATTCGCAGATTAATACATAATAGACTCTTATGTTCTTCCTCGATTGCCTGTGACTGATTTTGCTATCCCGATACCGATATTGCGTTCGCACTCAGGTGTCTTGAAACTTACTTCATTCACTGGAATAGTTTTCGGACAAACTCAAGAAATTCGACAACTACTAACGAATAGTCGGCAAAATTTACAGAGACTAGCAATAATAATTATGGTTATTTTACCGTCTTTAGCTAAGCGGACTCGCTTGGCGGAAGCAGTATATATAACGTTCTGAGTTCACATTTTTACCCTACCGTGTGAGTGTAGTATTCGAACGGGTGAGATCATAATCTTACGCTGTTCCGAGTGGCCTGGAGATTTTTTATAATATACAATAAATTGACCTTATTAAAATTACTCTGTTTTACAGTGCTTGGATATTGATATGTTTTCTATACTTTTTTACTTTTGATTTGAAGTCTTGATTCTCCATTGGCGGCAGCACATGTACGGTTACAACCGTCATGTGATGACCGGAATGTGCTTGTAAAGTTGTCGGCAAGTTATCGGGAAGTTGTATTTGGAGGCTGCAGTTCGGCATTTCCTACATCTTTGAAACAGGGATTACAGTAATCTTTCATGTGATGAACATTTTTGAACGTCTTTGCAATGTGTTCCCACCATGAGTTTGAGCTGATTCTTTGTTTGTAAAAATCGTCAGAAATGGGTCCAGTGACCGTGTTAAAATAGACACAGATGTAAAACCATTGCGAGGAAAATAGTAAGAAATTCACGTTGCAATATTTGCTGTCGTATTTCTCAGCAGGAACAATCATTTTTTACACGTTGTGTATAAGAACAGCAAGCATGTTCGGCGGTCAATTGCTTCTATCATAATGATCTTGATCGCAGCTATTTGGCGAGAAGACAGCGGGTACTTATAATCTCGCAAAATTATTGATATCATGTCTTTGTATAGAAAATTTTCGATCGGAGGCAGCTCAAATCAACAGCCATGGTATATTGGGAATAGTGTTCTCACTGGACACCGAACTACCTGCTATCAACAGTACGTTTTGTACCATCGGCGGTAACACATTGGTCGTAATCTTGTCTAATTCTGCCCCGTCTTTTGTACCGTCCAGAAATTTCATAACCAGATTTTTTTACCCTGACATATAATACAGCGACCTTGCACACTATTGATCATTCCACCGTTTCTGTTGGGATTGTAAATGCGTGCAAAATTTATTCAGTGACTGTTTACGCAGCAGTCGTAAATACGACTAGGATTTACCACCAGGTAACAACTGTAAACACCGCATCAACAGTCCATACGAAAATTTTGTGCTGAATCAAGGGAGATAACAATTGCGGTATTACAGGTCAGTCCACCATCTGTCAAAGTTGTTGATCGGAAAAATCTTCACTGTTCACAAACTACATGAGTGGCTGTTATAGTTGTTATAGTTGGACACGTAGTTCCATGGAGATTTTCCACTGTCCCTTGTTACGAGCTATGTTCAAAGTGTGTCAAGCTACGAATATTTTCATGTATGGATTTACAGACATCGGTGAAGTACCGGTTACATTTTGTTAAAAACCCTTGTCTGTTTGTTCCTCGTGTTGTTTTTTGTGTCCCTAACGTCGACTGGCTCTATGTGCGTACAAACATAGCAGTCGGGATTAAGATTTCCTGGATAAATAGATACACTCATCGTTTATTCCGCCTCTGACGCAAAGATACACACTGTTTTACATGTACCACTCCTAGGCCCTGGGATCGATTTCCATACCTTTAAACAGCTTGTCTGATTGCTTTCAAAGTTGGTATCTATGTTCCTCAGGATGACATCAGTAAAGTTTGTAAAAATTATAGTGAATATTGTGTATTTGTAATTTTGGGGCAATTTTCCCAATTTTGGGTCAAAATTTTTTCTCCAAAAACTAATCGTCTGCTGCCTTTAATATTTGGTATACATGTTCATAAGGTTGATCATAATCTGATGTATTGAAATTCTCCTGATGTTTGCAAGTTTGTATTTTTGGGCAATTTTTGTCAGTTTTGGTCAAAAAATGGATTTTTCAAAAACTACTCATTTGATAGCTATGATGTTTGGTATACAGGTTCCAAGGATTTATCTCAATATAGTATATTGAAATAAGTATGAAATATACAATTTTGTATTTTGGGGGCCTTTTTCTGCCATTTTTGTCAAAAATTTTGTTTCACAAAATGTACCTTTTTAATAGCCTTGATATTAAGTAGAAATATATTCCTATGGATAATCTTTAATATGTTCGAATTGTATCTTCTTCAATTACATATTTTTTCAGCTATTTTTGCCATTTTGGTCTTAGTGAGGTGGCTTAGCAACAAAAAACAGCAAAATCTTTACAAAGATGACAAAAGTCCCAAATTTGCTGCAGATGTTCACATATATACTGTGTAAATCAAAATTAGCTATTGCTCCAAAAATTTGGACCACCGGAAAGGCCTTATGACATCATAAATTCAAAATGGCCATCATTATATTGCTTAAAAATTGTAAAAAATGGCTTATTGGTCCAGTTTTCAAGAGTCTTTGAAATAAACTGACAAAAACATTCTCAATCATAAATAAAACAGTAAACTGAGGCAAATCAATTATTATGATGATGTCATCAAACCAAAATGGCCGACCAAATTCAAAATGTCCGCCTTAACATTGTCTAAAAATGTTAAATCACTCAACTGTTAATTCAGCCTGTTTTCAATATTTTATCACCTGAACTGAAATTAACCCAAAATTACAGACAAAACATACAATTGATGCATTGAGATGACGTCATAAGACCCAAATGGCAACCGAAAGTTACAAAATTATTATGAAGTTCACTATGCTAGGTACAATAGCCCATTTATATGACAAATTGGTAGTTACAGATAATGTAGAATTTGTATTAATATTCCATAAACTCAAAATAAAAGATAAATTACAAAAACTTAGTCAATAAGGTCAACACAAGTGACAAACTCTTATGAGATTATTTATTATTAAACAATGGTCTGTGTTTGGAAAATCAATTCTATATAAGAAAAGGAAGGAAACTTCACACATTGGTTCTACCTCTGCTTGTGATGCGGTATAGTGAGTAGATCAATGTGGTTTCGTTATTTAAGGTATGGAAATCGATCCCAGGGCCTAGGAGTGGCACATGTAAAATAGTGTGTATCTTTGCGTCAGAGGCAGAATAAACGATGAGTGTATCTATTTATCCAGGAAATCTTAATCCCGACTGCTATGTTTGTACGCACATAGAGCCAGTCGACGTTAGGGGCACAAAAAAAAACACGAGGAACAAACAGACGGGTTTTGAACAAAATGTAGCCGGTACTTCACCGATGTCTTTAACTTCATACATGATAATATTCGTAGTTTGATGCACTTTGAACATAGCTCGTAACAAGGGACAGTGGAAAGCCCATGGAACTACCCTACAGGACAGATGTAAGTTGACCATTTCATGCGGTTTTTCGACGGTATTTTATCGTAATTAATTCAGGTAAACATTGTTATCGGACATTATGTACCGCGGGTGGGTTATAATCTTCACGCGAACAATGAACGTGTACTTCGAGCAAACACGACATTGCGTGTACTTCAACACAGTGCGTTGCTTGTGAACAGTAAGTTTGAGCGCCACCTACGGTTCATCATCATAGATGAGAATTTCTCAGAACCACCTCCCCGTTCAAAGGACGGACATGGCCGTGTGTTGAATAGTGCAGGTTTGAAACGCCAGTGCCTTTGATGTATTGCAAAGTATCTTGATTGTAGAACTTAAAAAATACGAACTTTTCATACTAACGTAACATAGACTAATTATTTTGTTTTGTTTATAGTGCATGTCATGCAATGTTCATTGTCATGTTTTATTATATTTCTAACATTGTTTATTTCTTTCAAATAAACTTCAGACTTTTCAAGAAAATCTACCTCGTTTAGTTCTATTAGACAGGTAACAGATTTTCGTTCCATCGGCAACTGATGACGCCGACTGTAGCATGTAGACAGTATAGACTGTAAGGTGTGTGTGTGAGGTAATTTGTTTCTGAAACGGTATATTGCGTGATATAAATTGCCGAGAAATTCACTCTTTAGACCCCCTTTCCTTATAAAAAGCCTCTCATCATAATGATGGAGGAAACGAGGCAAGTTCAAGAAAACGCAACAAACTATTATTTTCATGGGCCCTGTTTTCCAACCTCATCGTCACGTTACGCAGGTAGATTGACCAAGGTTTCTAACCATGTGTAGACAACCAACGCACGTCTGAAATACCGTCGATAAGATTGTTAACATTCCCTCTGTGCCGTCTGTGTTTGCCTGGGCTAAACTGGTGACGCACCCAACGTGAATGCAGTGTTTTTGCCCATAATCCATGATAGCTGAGGGCTAAAGAATCAATTGACGGATGTTACGTTTCCTCCGACGTCAGCATTGCATGACCTTTCAACTCTCTGATGACGTACTCATTTCATGGTCAGTCACTCCACACGAAACAGTGCCGAGATGTTTTGAAAGTAGGATTTTATTGACCTACAAACGCGCCCGATTTTATATTTTCTGGCTGTAAAAACATAGGCACAGTAAGAAAATTGAACTTCAAATTGTATCTCTATCGACAAACTATGTAAAATAGTTTCATGAACGGACCCGATTTTAAGTTTTTCGGCCGTAAAAGAAGCGTCAGAACGATATCAAATTTGAACTTCAGATTACCTACAAACAATGTGAACGGTCTCAGATACGGACCCAATTTAACCACGGTCCCTTAGTTTTCGGTTGTAATAACGCCGGAACGTGAACAGTTTTGAACATTGGATTTTACTACTGTAGGGTCATTGTACATTTCTGTCAGTAACGGATCCAATTTTCATTTAACACGATCGTCCTTGAAACGTCTGAACAGGAACAGTTTTGAAAATCGGAACCCTGGGATTTTATCTGTACCGACAATCATAAATAGTGTCAGGAATGAACCGAATTGTAACTTGTCTTGAGCCATTAAAACGTAAGAACGGGAAAAATTTTCAACATCCATAGCTGGGGGCCCCCAAGGGGTAATTGCCTAATAATCGCTGGATGTTAGTACATTTTCTCCGACATCCGCGTTACGTAATCTTTAAACTCTAGTGACCTACTTAAATTATTGTTCACGGTCAGTCACTCCACACAGAACAGTTACGAGATGATCTGAAAGTACAATGTAGGACTTTATTGATGACCTACAACGCCCCCGATTGATATTTGTTATTTCTGTCGTAAAAACATAGGAACAGTATGAAATTTGAACTTCCAAATTTTATCTGTATCGACAAACTGTGTAAAATAGTTTGATAAACAGACCAAATTTTAAGTTTTCTAGCCTTAAAATAAACGTCGGAACGATATCAAATTTGAACTTCAGATTGACTGCAAACAATATGAATGGTGTCAGATACGGACCCAATTTAACTTAGTTTTTCGGTTGTAATAACGAATAGTTTTGAACATCGGATTTTATCTTTACCGATAAACATTGTGAAATAGCATCGGGAACGAAACAAATTTTAAGGTTTATTTTAGCCATAGCGTGAAAGAGAAATGTTTTCAACATCTGATTTTATCTGAATTGGTAGATATGTAGACAAACATTTAAATTGTGTCACAAACGGGCCGTGATTTAGGGAACAGAAGACAATCTCCCTGAAGTTGACGAATGTCCTGAAGGGTAAATAGCTCAAAACAGTGATGAAACTTGCTTGATTGACCCCGCGATGTGACAGTCTTTCTGATGATTGTTACTAGGCTACGGATTGCTGCAGATAAACAAGCTTGCGTAAATAAATTAATAAATTAATGCTTGCTTTCCCCAGGGACAACACAAAACGCGTTGGAAATCACATGTTGTTCTCCCAGGTCACTGTACTCGTCACTGCAGGTCGGCAGTCAATATCGACCAACTATTGTGACTAAACTTAATTCCCCTTTGTAGGTAGCATGGCAGAGTTTTTGGTGAAATAGTTTTTGGTAGCCGGTCTGCCAAATTGACATGCGCACTCCGTACACAAAAGCCTGTGACATGCAACTTCCCATCGCGCGGTGGCTACATCCCCTAGCCTACTTTACCCAACCGAAACCCGACCGGGTTTATATGACATCGACATGCAAGCTGCGATTTCAAAATAATGATCTGCGACTGCCGGTGTCATGGTGTGAAATAAACACTATCCTTCGCTAACTCACAACCTTTATGGTATTGAGTTGTCATAGTAATCCTACAGTAATCGCTATACCGTTTACCATGCGTAGAGTGAACGCATCGGGCAACTCAAAATGCTACAAGTCTTACTTCACATGTACGGTATATTAGGTATCATCAGTGAGGCTATTTTATCTTGAATTTCTTTGTCGTCCGTCAACAATTGCCTTCTCCTCTGAAACCGCAACTCCAATTGCTGTGAAATTTTATATGCAGTTCACTTGAGGTGACCTCACTTCAGTTTGTTCAAATTGTGGTGAAATTTGCATATTTGTATTTTTGGGACATTTTTTGGTGTTTTTGGTAAAAAAATCTTCTCCTCTGAAATCGCTTGTCCGATTGCTTTGAAATTTGATATGTAGTTTGCTTAGGGAGACTTCAGTCAGATTTGTTCAAATTGTGGTGAAATTTGCATATTTTTATTTTTAAGGCAATTTTTGTCATTTTTTGTAAAAAATCTTTAAAAATCTTCTTCTTCAAAACTACAGGTCAGATAGCTTTGATATTTGGTACATAGGTCCCTAGGGATGATCTATTTCAGATTTGATCAAATTGTGCAGAAATTTGCAAATTTGCATTTTTAAGGCAATTTTTGCCATTTTTGGTCAAAACATGTATTTCTCAAAAAGTACTGGTCTGATATTTTTGAAATTTGGTATACAGATTTCTATTGATAAACCAAGTAATATGTATTGAATTTATGATAAAATCTGTAATTTTGTATTTTTGGGGCAATTTTTGCCATTTTTGGTCAAAACATGTGTTTCTCAAAAAGTACTGGTCTGATAGCTTTGAAATTTGTTATACAGGTTTCTACAGATGAGCTTAGTAATAAATATTGAATTTCTGATGAACTAAATGATATTTATTGAAATAATGATGAAATCTGCAATTTTGAATTTTTGGGGCAATTTTTTCCATATTTGGTCAAAAAATGCGTTTCTCAAAATGTACTTGTCTAACAGCTTTGAAATTAGGTATACAGGTTTCTATAGATGAACTAAATTTGATCTTTTGAAATTATGATGAAATCTGCAATTTTAATTTTTGGGGGCAATTGTTGCCATTTTTGGTCAAAAAATTTATTCTCAAAAATTACTCATCAGATAGCTTTGGTTGACATGTTCATAGGGATGATCCTATGTGATACATTCAAAGTATGATGAAATCTTCAATTGTATATTTTTGCAGCTTATTTTAGCCATTTTTTTCTGGCCACTGCATTGAGCTATCAAAGATTTCCACCTTCTTCATCAACATGTGTCAAAAATAGTTATTCTCTATATAAACACAGCGGAGCTATATCGACCGCTAGGTTGCTTGTTAATCACTTGTAATGATGATGCATGGTATTGTGTAAGTGTATGTGATCAAAAGTTGCAAGTTGCCAACCATTTTATACTTCAATGGACAGTGCATCAAAATTTGTTTAAATGCACTTGACTATGAATATCACAAGCTAAGGTACATAGAATCATGTTAAATATTGTTTACACACTCATTCTGGCTTGCCAAATGTGAGTAAAGTGTCATGGACACTATTTTTTAGCTCACATTTAGTATACCAATGTGAGGTAATCGTATAAGCTGAATCAGTACATTTGCATGCCATTTGCATGTCTGTATGTATGTATGTATGCAGCGTTGGAAACTACCGCCCGTCCTCCCGTCCGAGACGGGTAACTTTTCAGCCGGACGGGAGGAAAATTGTACTTCAACGTCCGTGTGTCGGGCTCTCGATAGTAGCCCATACGGCATACCCAGTAATCTCATCGATCAGCTGCTTATAAAGGAATATAAAGGAAAATGAGGGCAACTCCACACATCGGTTCTACCAACTTGAAGATTATTCAGTATTACGATATGGTGAATAAGAGGATCATTGCATTTGTTTTGTGTGGAATACATGGCGAGACACCGGTGAATCGATAGCGTTTTGACCCTAGTCATGTGATCTGGGTCCCCGGTAAATCGGTTTGTTGATTGAGTGATTCGTCTTAACGGTGTTTCGGAACCAAAACTGGGTTCCTTCATCAGTCGCTCTCTTGTTTTGTATCCCATCCGCTTGGTTGTGTGATGAAGTCATCTTCGTCCTCGAGGAGGAGAAGCCAGATTCGTTATTGAGAGA
>LD346233.1:5009-72146 GCA_001465055.1 Ptychodera flava
CATTTTATCAATTTTTATGACTTTTTCTATAATTTTTTCCATGATTTTGGACTGAATGGACATAAATTTTTTAGGGTGCACTTTCTGACCAAAACTTTGGAAAAAATCTGAAAAAAATTGTCTAGATCTGAAAGAAATTGTTGGCGTTGTAGGGTATAAATGCAACAAAAATAGACTTCGGAAAACCCTGAGAAGCATGACAGATCCGACATGTTGCATACTAACAAAGGCAAACATTTGAAATCCCCTGAAAACATAGATACTATTTTACAGATTATCACCAAGAAGGTAAAAATACGTACAGGTTTCAGCTCGATACTGCTTTTTTTATTGACTTGGTATATGGAAAAGTGAAAGGCCTGCCAGGATCAGGTTTAAAGTGCAGAAGAAAATCATATTATAAACCTTACTTATATTTTTTTCATCTCCTTAATTTTCTTTTTTATTCATTTATAGCTTTTTTGACGTACAACTTGCCAAACTGACTAGATGGGTTTCAAATCTCGCCAATGCATAAAGAAGAAAGTCTGATTACCTGAGATGGCCTGTGTTGTTGGTAGTGATGCATCATTGGCGGCTGTCCCCCAGGCACCACTCCAGCACCTTGTTGCTGTGGTGCTGCCGTAACTGTCTGTGGTGGGGTGTGCGCCAACTGTGGCTGTTGTTGTCCTTTACCTAGATCATGAGGAGCTGGGGAATGTTGTCTTGGCGGAATCTGATAGTTTGGACAGAAAAACAATATAAACCTATTATAAAAGAATCTGTGGATGTTAGCAAATCAATACTATAGTGTAGGTTTGACCTACACTGCTATCAAAAGGGTGCATAATTATTAAAGGGCCAGTGGCTGTTGATAACATATTGGTGTTGGGCTGATGTAAGCATACAGTTTTAAGGCAAAACCTGGGCTGTGAGCAAGTCTACATTGGCTGGGGTTTTCTTGTATCTACAACTAGTGGGTCAATCAAGGCTTGCAAGAGGGCGCCATCTTGAGGTAACGTTAAACTCTTAGATAAAGGTAGCCACTCAATGCTCCACTACAACACATTTACCGTCACTGACATGCTACCGAAGAGGATTCTGTTCCTCACAGCAGAGTTTTACATTGTAATTTTATCAAGGGTAAACTTTTCTGATCTGATACTCAACCAAAGTTATAGATGACATTTACCATAGGTTCTTTAGACAGACAGAAAACTGGATTAGATCGATTACGGTACTCACCTGTTGATAACTTATCCGTGGTGGATAGTGACCGCTTTCCTGACCACTAGCAGCTGCTGAATAACTTCTGTGACTAAAACAGTCAAGGAATGCACATGATAGGAATAAAATATAAATCCTATTTATAGTAGTATGGGTAATATAGAGAGAGAGAGAGACAGAGAGAGAGTGTATGTGTGTAACTGTGTGTATCTGTGTGTGTATGTGACTGTGTATGTGTATGACTGTGTTTGCTCACATGCAAAAATGTATGGATTTGGAGGGTGGTGGTGGTGGTGGTGTCATTTAACTACATTCAACCTAACCCTTCTTTAGGTCAAACTTTGCCTGACATTTTCATGACAAAAGTTACACAATAGCAGTCGCAACAAGGCAATCGGATGACGATCAACAGTTGATCAAAATTCCAGAGTTTTCAGATTCACGACAAAAACGACTCTTGACAGCTCAACAAGCCTCCATTGGCATCTCCTGTACATAGTTCTACGCAAAAAATACAGACAATTGCAAACTTGGTGACAAATAGATGATCAAGTAACTATCACCAGAACACCCGTCTTGATGAGTTTCATAGAAGATTTCTGTAGAAGATTAATTAATCCTGCATGTTTAATCATGCAACTTACAATAATTAAGTTTTCTGGAGTCATTCATTAACCCTTTGAACCCGGCTCGGACAGAAATGTCCAATGACGTCATAGAGTACCAGGGGGTCAGGGTGCAAAGGGTTAAAGTGTCCTGTCACTGCAAAGCAATGTTTTCTTACAGCCACACGACTGCAAGATTCCCTTAACCTCTTGAAAATATAAAGTGCCCGTTAGCTTATGCAAATGACAAAAAGCACCCCTTGAAACTCAATCCCCCTCCCCATAATATAAGCAGAGGGGAAGCCAACAATCTCATTCACTGTACCTAGATGGCATACAATACTTATACTGACTGCAAGGCAATCTGAACAACCTGGATCACTGCTCAGACAATCGTGCATTAAAATATTTTAATAACACAGTCATCACAAACAAATGCACCTTAAATTCATATCAGCTATGGATGGATAATAGAACTCTGAAGTTGGAAGTAGAAAAACATTTGTCAGGGACATTGGAAACACAATGTCGGTGCAATAGTAAAATCCGGAAAGGGAAATGGCAGGGCAAGACCTGCTTGACAAATCAACACCATTTACTTTGCTCCTGCCATTCCACTGTCAACATACGAGGACTGACGCCACACCTACAACTGTCTATGAATCATCATTCAGACATTTTTATTATGACAGAGAACATGCAATCCTGCACTGACACTTCCAAATACCTGCTGAACTCTCATACATTTATATTCATACAGTAATGATTAATGATCTAGATCATTCCATTTATCAAAATGCAGTAATAATTTTCTACTTTCAAGAAAACTAATTTGCATCTTGACTTTGCCCAGCAGAGTGAAAGCGTTTCCTCCACTATCTCTTTCAAAAGAACTGTAAAAGACAAGAATTATAAACAAGAATGCGCAAAGGTGCGTACACCAAGGTGTGGTGAACATTTGAATACTGTAAATTCATCGAGTAAAATCATCTTCATCCTTATTTGAACTCTTTTCTCTTTGCTTTCCCAAAAGTCACATTTATCATAAAACACCATGGAGTTATATCAAACATTTTAAGACGAAAGTGTTCTTACTTTCAAGATTTTGAAATTCACACGTAGTCTTTAGAACTGCATGGTTTGTATATGACTGTGACTGTCCCCACTCAGTTCCAACTCATTATCCAACATATCAGAAAGGAAATCATCCAACAAAGATGTGTTAACACACTACAGCCTTGTCTCCAATGTGCTTGACAACAATCATCCTACACAACAGGAGTTCTCTTTGTACAGTTTTGGCAAGTTTACCACGTTCAACTGCTCATGACACTTGACAAAGCCTACCTCAGTACCTGATATGATATCTGCCCCTTCGCTCATTTGAAACAATTACATGTTATGAAACAGATACTTATCTTGAAAAGAACTTACCCTTTGTTTACTAATTAAACCTCATAGCTTTGAAATCTAATCAAAATTAGAGTACACCATAGTTTGACAGTATCTATCCTTCAAATGTAGAACACTCCTTTTTGAATCAGTATGCGAAAGAGAAAAATTAAAATTTTTCAAACACTGCACTTGGAGATTTGCCTAGTCATCACCTATCAAACAAGCTAATATCAGAAAATTCCTTTTTAATTATGCATAAATTCAGATTCATCTCATCTAACTATAATGGACATGGGGCTTCTTTGAGACAAAGCATGATTGAAATTTTTGCACGAGTTTAATTACATATGCAATCAAAAAACAGATCAGCTTGTACCAAGGGCCCTGGCATCAAATCAGACACAGACAGCCTTCATCAAATATTGTCACGTGGGAAAACTTGAAGATAACTTACACGCTACATGAAATATTGATCAACCAAGGAGTGGCCCAGACAAGCTGACCTTTGACCTTCTGGAATCAAGGTCGCACAATCCATCATTTAAAATTGCTATGTTTCTGTCAGTAAATTTATATATGGTCTCATCTATCAATCTGTCCGTAAAGTACATGATGAAAAGTTCCCACAGCAAAAAAATTGTATTTAATAAGATGAATTTTACTTTTTGCTTGTTATAAAATAAACCAACATTACTTTATTCTTTATAAAATAAGAAATGCGAGTGAGGAATTAAAGGCATAGATATTCAAATGAATGTGATGTCTCTTCATTGGATGCAGTGCAGTAAATCTTATTCTGTATGTATAAAAACCTGGATTATCTGTGAGAAAATTTTTCAAATCCCTGACTGCTGAATATCAATAATCTAGGTGTATTTTAAGCTGATCTCAGAAGCAGTGTTTTTATAGAGTTAAATGGTATGTAGTACTTTGTGATGGAGACAAGATTTTCAAAATGAATGACATTACCACATTAACGTATGCTGTTCCAGTAGTTTTGTACCACACTACTGACACTGGATAAAATACAGGGAACTAACTGTGAATTTTCTAATAAAGAAACTCATAAAGACAAACTGCAACAATATTTGATGAAGGCTACCTGAACAAATTATGCCTTTCCAAAAATTTCAGGATTATGAAATCCAACAAACTTACAAGAAAACAACCTATGTGGGGAATTTCACCTTACATGAAGAGAAGTACTTTTTTGGAGTATATCTTTGATAAATTTCTTCTATTGTCAACATTGAGTTTTCAATGACTAAACACAAGACAGGCGGGAAAAGTTGAACTTCAAATTTCAAACACTAAATTTCCTGAGTGAATGTGTTCATGGGTGGTGAAGAAGCATGTGGCAACATGTGAGCTAATTCCACTACACGGCCACAACTGACTTGTGATGGGACAAAATATCAACAGCATTAACAATCACCAGTGAACCAAGGCATCTTTTATTCAGGTGCTGTACAGATCAACACAGCTACATTCCAATGGGAAAATGCAACATGCATTGACAATTTCATCTTGAAATCCCTAACCCTAAATTAGGGGTTGTCACTGAAATTTCATTTTCATATATGTAAAATATTATCTGCAAAAAATGGTCAATCAAAGACAACTGCAATCAGTTAGTTTGCAATCTGTATGGTAGAGATTGCATATTTAGAATATTTAGATACTTCTTTGAAATATAAATGAATTTTAATAAATTCACAAATGCAAAAAGATCATGACATATTCCCTTCCATTTTACACTATCATTTCCAGCACTGCCATACAAACATGTCGCACAAACTAATCACAAACTGTTTACTCTTTTTGCCCTTACATATCTCTCTCCCATCATTATAAACATTTATACAATTGGATATTCAAAAGCTGAAAAACATGGTACTTGTCAAAAGGCGTAAAAATCCTGTGATCATAAGTTTCAATTTCCACCAGACATTTCATGGTTTCCCACGCTACTATCCTAGCTACCAACACATATCTGAATAAAATCAACATGCAGTTCTACATTTGACATCCAGAGTAAACAACGCTCTGAATATTCAAGTGTTCTATTTCCATACACCACTAATTATATCCCAGGTGGGCGGTGTACGTACCAATGAACATTAAGTGAAGGAAGAATTTCCATGTTGAAACAAACAAGGATCTTGATTGTATACACTCATTGGAGATACACATGTGGTTATACCTGGTGTATCATCTTGATAAAGCCACTCATTATACCAGGACATGCCATATATCACTATCAAAGTGCCTGATCATTGATAAAAATTGCAAAAACTGTGTTTACCTGCCTCGACCGGTAAAAATTCTACAGTACTATGATGTTTCACATCTATTAGAGTGGCAATACAGAAACACTCCCATTCAAGTTCGTGAAAAAGTGCCCACTATCTTTTCTCAAACTGACCTCTGGGAACGTAAAACACGCCCCTTTATGTTACCATATTGTCTGGGAACATGAGAAACTATTACCTTCCACAGTCACAATGTGTATTTCCATAGAAAGTCATGTCAAGAGACTGTACAGTAAATTATGCATGATTATTCAAGCACTTGTCAGACAAAATCTGACAGATCAATGTCATGGTCAGTGATAATACCATCCTGACTTCTGTCAAAAATCTGACTGACTTGTCTCCACAGCTGGCAAAGTCTGTTGCTAAATCAAACAGAATACAGCTCATAAAATTCAATAATTTTATAACCTGCGTGACCCAGTTAACATTCCATCACCAACATCTTATGCTATCTAGATGGAATGCAGATATGGATATGGTATCATTTAGGATGCACAACACGGGCTACCACTGCCATGCAACACAGGCAGCTGTTATGACATATCCCTTTATGTATTTCATAAATATGCATGGTATACACAGGCCTTGTCCTGCCTCACTGCCTTCACGCACATGTTCAGAAAAACTACCAAAGACATTTTTCACATTACGACACAACCACGTTGTAAACTGTTGAATCGATGAACAAAACGACTTTCTGAGAAGTGTTCCGGCTGAGAAGGGGGACAAATAAAGGAAGGACAATCTCTTGTGACTCTGGAATAAAAGAATGGAATGCAACAGGATAATGAGGCTGTGTCAAAACAGGGTGTGTTGAAACCATGCTTTACACAATAAGCCCTGTACCAGATGGGTTCAACAAGCTTCTTACGGTCTACAAAAGCTGATTACATTCAACACCACAAACTTTACAAACTGTACTCTAGGCTGGCAGAAAAGGGGTATACACTTACACTTAAAGGCTCAAAGAAACAGTCGCCTTCTTAGGACAAGCAAACGACATGGACCGACCGGCATTCCAGACCTACATAATAACCCACGGTTGAGAAAACTCCCAGTGTGGGCCCCCACTCAGCATCATCCAACCTATTTTCATTGACAATTCAAAGGCAGGCATACAACTGGGGTCACTATTCAGGTGCACATAAACACGTCATGAATATTCAATTAGCACCACAATCCATGACATCTTGTCATGGTCATTGCCAAACAAATGTTTCACTGTCCTCCCAAAATGCACCAGTTCTCCAAAACAAAACAATTTGACCCGATCCTCACCATGCGTAAAAAAACAAGGGCACTTACTTTAAAACAGGTTCACTTGCTTGATCACTGTTATCACATTAATTAATTGCTTCATTAAAGTTACATCATGAAAATTTGCCTTGCCCAGACAAAATTAAGTTGTACATATGCTATCATAGTCACATGACACACATTGCACCAACTGCACACAGGAAGCCATTCATCATCTGTTTATCAATTTCACTAAAATTATTTTTAGTTACATGATAGTAAAATCTACTGAAACAGCAATTGTTCTTTACACTTTATCCATTAAAAATAATCTACCAAAGACAATTCTCTCTGCACAAAATAAAAGGCATGCAATATTTCTAAAGGTTGCAGAAATAATCTTTCCAGGCTATGAAATAATTGTAAGTACAGTAAGACTTGATTCCAAATTTGTCATGATATTTTTTTCAGATTCTCTCTGAAGACCTGCCTCCATAACAAGTAACTTTAGATGTACGTTCGTTCTGGCTGTCAGATTTAATTTCTTATTCAACTCCAAAAATCATGTTGAAATGTCCCTGTTCAACTTATCATCACAGCCTGTATGTACTTAATGCCCAACATCATTTTGTCCACTCATTTTGTTCATTTGCCAACAATAACATTGTAAACCGACAATACTTGTACACCGCATTGTGTTGGTAAGTAATTATTGGTATTTCAATATGCTATTGGGTGATGAATACAAAAAATGTCATTGTTTTATTTAATACAAATACTGAAAATATTATCAATAATTACTGCCTATTGTCGACATCTCTCACCATCCCCCATTTTTTGAATAGGTACTTGGTTCTACATGTATGTAATTAATGAAATGGGATGAGAGGCTTCAACAAGTCTTCTGGCATTTTATTTGAAAAGCCAGTGATGCAATGTTATAATCGGACTCTGATGAGGCTGTGACAACTGTCACAAGCACCCACACAAACCAAAATGATCTATAATCGGTGTTGCTGCAAAAAGCCAATGATGGAATATGTAATAATGGGACTCTGATGAGGCAGAGACAACTTGTCAAAGGCACAAATAAAACTTTTCCCAAAATGATCTGTAAATTATAATCAATGCTGCTGCGAAATCTCTACATAGCAGTTAAATTCTCTCTGAAAGTCGACGTCTTCAAAGTGAGAATTGCTCATTATAATGGCAGGGTTTTGAATACAAAATTGATACGTGAAAAAATTTAAGTCTTCAAGACTAGAAATTTAGTGATCAGTTCTCAGTGAACTGCATTCTTGAATGGACAAATACTACAGCAATATTTGACAACTTTCTGTTTAATTACTGTTATTACATCAAGGTTACATTTGGGTTCATACGAACCAGATTTGAACTGGTTTTTCTTCACCAACTGCTCATCTATTATGACGACCAGCACTTATGTACAATGCCCCTATGAAAATAAGTATGTAATTCAGTGAATGCTTGGAAATTTATGATAAGGTCCCTGGTGTGTCAGAAGTCTGCACCATGAAATTTTGAGTGAAAAAGTGTTGTAAGATTTTCACAATATTCATACATGTATTCGACGAATATCTCACAGACCCCCACCAGGCAGGCCAACGTATCAGTGATGCAGCATACGACAGACAGCTGACAATTCTAATAATTATTAATGGAGTCTAGTTTCATCTTCACTGCTTGCAGGAAAGCATAACAGACTCACAGGAGATGTGACATGAATATGCAGACGTCTATAAATAAACTGCGGTGGCTCGTCTGCAGTCCTGTCATTGACTCCATATGGTAATATTGTAAGTCTATCACAGCTATGGAACTGTCAAGCGAATATCACAGTGAAAATATTGTTCAATTTTCCTCGACAAGTTTAAAGTAGACATCACAACCAGATTTTCTGTTTAATCGTGGTCCTTCCACTTACAAAAATTGATAGAGTAAGGTCTGCTCATCGCAGCGATTTTAAATTTGCTATGAGTACATATCATTATATCTCTCTTTGTCTGAAGCTAAGCATCTCAATTTGTGGTCATCTTCCAATTATTCATGGACTGCACTGCTTGCCATTATGCACTATTAAAACAGTATGCCTTTGTCTGGCTCACTTCGCTTTTGATGGTGTGGTTAGACTAAATTGCAGTATCTTCATGTGGTTAGATTCAATGGCAGTACGTCAGAGCAATGTTTTTTGAACAAAGGAGTGCTTCAGTACACACACCACATGGATTCCTACATTATTTTTACATTGGTAGACCACTGCATTTAGCTTGGGGAAGAATCTAACGACGGCAAGGGAGATTCAATCTGATGTTGTGCGGTCTCAGAGACAATGATTTAACACTGTCGTGTTGCCAATTGGAGCAAAATTTTGTCAGTAACAAAAATTTGACACTAACCACTATCATTGCCATCGTTGGCCCCAATCTATTTTTATCGATGGTGATTGTGGGCCTGTTTAGAGGGAACTGGAGCTGATCAGTTAAATTAAGAAGAATGAGCTAAAAATGCCCTCCCTGAAATATTGATTCAGGGCACTTTTACATTTTCAATTAAAGAAACCATCTGCTTTTCCATCTATTTGTAAATGTTCGTATTAAAAGAAATTTGGATGAACCAGCATTGTACTCATTTCCTAATTAGGTTTAGTTCAACCAAAACATGAAAGCTACAGGATTCTGACAAACTGGTGAAAGAGCTGCAGCTTTTACTGACATGATGCAATTGTCCTACTCACAGGCAGAAAAAATAAAACCTTGTATGGAACAAAACACTAACCTTACAGAACTAACAACTTGTGCCCTTGGCAATCTAAAGGAAGACTTCTATCATTTTCCAAAGAGTTCATTTACGGGTTACACCCATTGTTAATACAATAAAATGCCTGGCAATTTCACACTTTATTTTCACCCCTCCACCCCAATCCACCCATACTCCTAGTTTTAAGTTCAAACAAAATCACTGAAAATAATTGAGGCTGAACCAAATACTGAAGGCAAATAGGTTAAAGTGCTCATTACTTTCATTGTATGGTAGGCCACAATAAATACTTTATTCACCAGCACAAGACTATCATATTTCAGGGGCTTTTCACAGACGTCCATTAAAATGCTAAAATTCCTTCTTTGTTGCTGTTCATTTTCAGAGATCAAATGCAATTCTTTCCATGTTGTGTCTGTATTTGATCCTTCCAAGTCTTCAGCCCTTCCGTGTTCCAGCCGTGCTTCACAGAAAGTACGGTCATCAAGGTCTCAATGACCTGGCAGACTTGTCCACATATCTTCGTCTGGCAGATAAAATCTTTCTAAGTTAAACTAGGGGGTCTTGCCTCACTTTGGAATTGCAGTGACAGGATCTCTTGTACAATCTCATGGCAAAGGATGAGGAATTTGCATGGCCTGACCTCTCATGGAGGACAAAGGTACTCTCCAAGCTTCATAATCCTTTGAAGAGATAGATGACCTCTGTGAAACTACCACACTATGTTTTATGTTCAGATGAAAATCAAAAATACCAACCTCATTTGGCAATATATTTTCTGAACTGTGAGCCCATTTTTGCTGACAAATTACATCTTCTGTTCACTTGTATAAGAAATTTCCAAATTAAAATAGTACTACTAACCAACAGAACCCCGCACACTTCCCATTTATCTCTTCATTCACAAAGTCTGGCCACACTCTTATCACAACATTTTCAAAAGTGGAGTGCTTGCTCTTTATCCAGCAGAGCGCCCTCATCAGGCAAACTCCAGAAACCCTCCGACACACACAAAGGGAGGCTAGGCCAGTCACCATGACATACTTTGCAGTTCAGTCATGCCTGTGACAGGATATGCAGACTAAGTCATGTTGACGTCAACGTCATGCACACCACCATTTCATAACTCTCCACGCAAATTAAATACAACTATACATATAAATGAAAAGGTTCAATCAAAATTTAAATTTTAGTCCATATTCCTGCCAAATTATTTTCCACAAGTCAAGTCTGACAATAAATAAAGGGACTTTTTCGACACACTTTTCAATATTTTAGGGGTTTTTTTTCATCACTCACTTAAAAATGTATGGATACATGTTCCTCAACATTGCCATGGTAATGAATTATATAAAACTTATCTTACAAAATATAACTTTCAAAGACAGAAGTTGGTATCACAGAATGGGAAACCCCTAACCCTACTTTTAGAAGGTTGCATCATTCCTGGGATAAGTCAAAGTATGGGGAAAATATTTAATCAGTAACACAAATGACCACTGCATAACAGATGGTGAATACTGGTTCCTTCTTCACATTTATGCACAGTTCAAATACAACAAAACACTGGGATAAATTCAAACAAAGAAAGTGGGTAGATGATTATATTCAGAAGTTGGTACTCCAAAACCAATGATGAACCACAAACAGTTACCTGCAGCAGAACACGTCTTCACGATGAACTTTAGGTTGAAATCTGTTTTGGGTGTTAAACCAAGCCTATACTTCAGTTATCTTTGTCTGTACAGACTTTCAGGGCTGTATACACTAGTTTGATGACAAAACTGAGGGCTGTTTTTCAGTCATAAAATGAAACAAATATTACAACAGCATGGCCTTAATCACCACAAATACACCGGGAATATCACCACAGCAATGTATTTGTTCACAGTGATATATACTACAACTACGTGAAATGGGAATCAAAGAGCAAAACACAGCGTTGATATATTCAAAATGGCCATCATTAATATGACAATGCATGAGAATCAAAACAATCACGTTGTGGAATCCCTTTTGTCAGTTCCCTAAACAAAAGAATCAGACTTCTGAGCTTTAAAAAATTGTCTGAATGATCTCGGAAGTAGAATGATAAATTGTGAGTAATCTGACTGAGCAATAAGACAAATGAAATACGATGTCTTGGCAAGTTGCTGGTGTTCAGAAGATAGTTGTCATGATAATAGTTGTGAAAATCAAACCAACCACGCCCTTTTTTGGTATTACACAGGAAACTCTGTCTGACTTTGAAGTGTGTATTATGGGTCATATGGTTGCCTGGGCACAGATGACAAGTACTAGGCTCAAACAATGGGAAATACTGAAATTTACAATCCTAAGGATACACATAAGTAACGGTTTCTTTCTGGTTTGTCTTCTATTTATGTAAGTACTTTTATTTATCTGCTGGTATTTTGTCTACTCATTGTATTGCTTTTTTGAGGTCTCTAAGTATTACGATGTTTACCTTTTCCTTAAAGTAAACAGTGACAATAAAGTATAAATGGTTTGAACATAAACTGGTTAAACAGGGCAAATCTTGTCGTGGCTTCCATCTTTTTGAATACGTTGAAAGTCTCTAATCTGACCTTGCCATACCACTATACCTGCATCAGGTAATGAAGCAAATTACCTTGAACGCAACAAATTTACCAATTCCCAACTTCCTTCTTATCGACAAACACAGACCGAAAGTGTATATGGACACTGCACATTTGAGAGATCAAACAAAGGCCATTACATGTCATTATAGGCTAGGCTACTTGGCAATCGTAATTTTTTTATCAGTTGTTCCAAGGCCACTTCCATACACACACACAAGGACAGCTGGTGCAACTCTCTGCAAGTCAAACCAGTCACTGCTAGCTTCTGATCTTAGTGATTTTTGTAAAATTTTCCCCAAAAACTACCAGTATGAAATACACATCATGAATGCATAGCCATGCAGTAATTGCACGAAGTTACAATGTCCACGTGATAGATTACTCAAGTTCTACATAAAATCAGAAATAGCTTTTGTTATTTCTCAATTTTTTCCAACCAAAAATATCTGCTTTTTCTCTCTTCTGAACAAACTAAAAACACAACAGCTGTCTCACTTCACCTATATTCCAATAATCAAGGACACAGCTTCAAAAAACCTAGGAATATATATTTTAGTATGACCGTTAAGATTTACAACCCAAAAGGCGCTGTTTGATGACAGAGCTGCCACAAAAATATTCAGACATGGAATTCGCCTTCAATTGTCATGCAGAATATTGATCACTGCAGTCAAAATAAACCAAAGCTGATTAAATCTTGCTCTTGGGCATTTAATCCATTTTAAAGTAGGTGGAAACCTTGAACCTTATTTCTGAGGACAAGGTTATTCAGACAAAGACCGATTTTAGTATTTAAGCCGGTAGACTTTCAGTTCACTTCATGGTGAGCCTTGACTGTTCTGTTTGACTTGCAGATCTTCAACATCAACTTTTAAAATATTTCTTTTATGCTTTCCTAAAATTGAAAAGTGTCTACAAAATTCAGTAACCACCATCATGCTATGGGAACATATTTGATGAAATTTTGAAACTGACAAACATGAATAAAAAAGACAGCTAGCAACAACAACCTACGTTACTTAATAGCAGAACCCTATACATCAAATTTTATTAATCTCTTTTACACAAATAACGATCAGATTGTAGACTTTTTGACTTTGATTTTGTGTTATGTCTTATTATTCTGTCATCTGATGAAATAAATATACAATACAAAAGCTACATATACGTCTTATACGATTTTCACGTCTTATTTATGAGATCTGGAATCCGAAAATTGAAATTCCTTTGTCACTACACATGCATTAAGCTGCATCACCTTGACCAGGTTGCAAGAATGTCATGTTTGTATGTTAAGGTAGAACGCACCTCGGGAACAGAAATTCAGGCCTTCAAATTTTATCAATTTTATTCTGACCTACCACTTGTGGGGGCTCATTTTGAAGATCTTGGCGAAAGAAAAGTTTTCACCGCCTTAGTTTTTCAAAAATCAAAAATTTTATTTTTTCCCATAGAGTTAACACAGGGATGGAGGCCATTTTGAATTTCAAATACTAAATCGCAAGATATTTGTCTCTCTAGTATTAAAGTTTGCACGGTGACCCCTGATTTTTATTCTTGCTTTGGTGAGAGAATGGTTGAAAGTTTCATTGAGGAAAGATTGAGCAAAAGTTTAAGTCTTTCACTTTCAAGGCGCATATTACCTTAAGGTTATATATACACCATACCATAATCAGCAAAATCACTAAAAACACCGACACACACTGTGCGCAGTTGTTTTCAAATTCTTCCAACACACTTCCATAGTTTATCCCTTTCTGATGAAAAAAGTTTTGTTTCGTTTTAAAAAGAATTTAACAAACAAGAAACTTCTTCAGAAAAATTTATCAAAAGTCAACTTGCATATATCAAAAGTGAAACCTCATCGTAACTACATCATTTGGTTTCCAGTCACAAAGGTCATTTAAGAGACGAACAACTTGCTGGTAGTTGACTGATAAAATTTAAAACAGAGTTCTTACCACATGCAATGGAAACAGATACCGAGACAGTTGCTGTGCAGTTATCTCCAAAGAAATACAATGAATGATGTTGAAAATTGCCATTTCAAATTCTTCCTATCAAAAGATATATTCCATGCTATTAATTACAGTTGAACACAATGCTGGTTGACACAATATTGTCTCGCAATGGCGGTAGTATAGAGCTAGGTAATCACATGGGATTTTCAATGTTTTAAAGAGACTGCAGTTTGACAAGAGCTTGCTCAAAATTCACAACTGAAGACAGACCGGGAAAATTTTAGAATCAGTGACTCCTTCATAAGCTGCATGTGTCCGTACCACAAAAATGAGGGTCTGGTGTACTTATATTGTATGACTGAACTAATGAAGTTACAACAGAAGATAAATGACCGGTTAAATCTCCCACATTCATCCATAGTCTATCTTTCTACGGACGAACCACGCTGGAGGCAGATTTTTTTTTTCTGAGACCTTTGTCACAACCTAAGATGTGCTTCTGGTTTCTGACTGATAATATTTGTAACTTCCTGCATGTGCCAAATGCCACCTGGGACTCCAAGATACTAAGAATAGTAAGATGTCAGGAGGCAGTGTCATGTGATCAGGAATATATGACAGAAAATTTCTACCTTCTACATGCAATTACAAAGGAAACAGGAATTTTCAAGTAAAAAAAGGTCGGGTCCCTATGAGAGACTTCAAGATTGGTCTCCGGAGGCAGTCATGTGAAGAGGAATACATGACTGAAAATTTCCAATTTTCATGTGTAATTCACAAAGGAAAGGGAACCCTGCATGTAAAAGGGGAAGATGGATCCCAGTAAAAAATGAGGAGTTTGTGAAGCAAAATATGGAACATTGCCAACCATGAACCATCAAGCAGAGCAAAGAGAAACCACTTTGAGATGAGATTGTGTAACTCCATTACAACCCTTATCCTGCCATGTTCATATGTCACCACCAGGTCAAGTTGGGTTCAGAATAGTGAAGCAGAACATGTCCCATATCTGGCAGTTCAAGGAGAAATCGAACATTTGAAGGCCCCTGATAATATACATAATGGAAAAAATATTTTTACAGAGGAAAAGCTGCCATAACATACAAGCGAAATACACACGGTTTCCGCTCAGTACCACTCTTTACAGACTTGGCAGATGGGGAAGTGATACTACCCTAGTGGGAAAAAGGTTAAACATGCGAAAAATGAATCTCTTGGACCAGACTTCATTAGTTTAACTAACAAGAATATACCGAAGTAATAGTGACAGGAATATCATGCAAACGAGAGTAGTTGTGTATTGATTTCATGCTTTCCAGACAAAAGAAATAAAAGAAGAAGTATGGAAGAATCTGCATGAGACAAAATTTGACTTTTGCAAGTTTCTACAGTTCTTGTGTCACTAACAAGCAAGTTAAATCAACAGTACAAGCGTACACTGGTGCAAATAAAAGATATTAAATTTGCAAAAAGATTGGGACGTAAAAGGCATACGCAGAATATTTATTTGTTAACACAAAATTTAAAACTTCTAACATAGGTAATGTTGCTGTAACTTTCTTCAGAATGGGAAGTGACAATTATTATTCACAGACAACTACTGAATAGGAAGCAACTGGCATAAAGAAGCTTGGCAAGTCCCTATCTGATATATATACTTTTTTTGGCTTAGTACCCCTTTATACCGACTTGGCAGTTGGGGAAGTGATACTGTCTGGCAGGAAAACGGTTAACTACTCACTACATGTACCACTGCCTAGAGTACAAAAATTTAAAAGAAACAAAATTGGTTTAAACAGATTTAACCTTTTTCCAGCAAAGTCCATATTTCACCACCAGGTCAAGATGGTTAAAATTAATGAAACACAACATATTCCATAAGATGTATTTTAACATAATACTGTACATTTGAAGGGTGTTGAAAACATAATACTGTAAAGTTGATTTTTTTTGGACAAAAGATGCTATAACATACCAAGCCAAGCGGGTGAAAATACTTCATGTTTTGGCTCAATACCGCTTTTTACTGACTTGGCTGATGGGGAAGTGATACAGTTATTACTGTCTGGCAGGAAAAGGGTTAACAGTAATCTCATTTTTTTCTCACATTTGAATCACAGATTTCCAGTCACATTAGGGAGTGATTATATCTAAAACCAGCATCAATCTGCCCCTGTCTGCAATAAGTCAAGACCTAATATCCGAAAAATTATGGATTTTGACGGCACCTGATTGATAAGCATGAGACTGTGAAACCACCACGCAACTTCCTATCTCCTGCTGGTATGAGTTTTATTGTCATGATTGTCACCACAGTGACACGACGCAACAATGATGGCCATTTGTCATAAAAAAAGTTGCTGGTGGAATTTTGACAGAGCTCTATAGAACTGGAGTCCATGACACAATTTCACTAGTGCAATAAATCTACTGCATTTTGTATATAATTTGAGGCTAAAAGAAATTTTCAAAAGTTGATAGTTCGTGCACTCTGTATGGCATGATGTATGGTCAATTTACACTTAACCACGCAAGAACCATTACATTTGGTCGTCTTCTCCAAAACCTATTAAGCAAAATACAAAAACGAGGTTCTGAAGATTTGTCACAGGGGAGGCAAGTCAACTGAGATGAAATAACACGGTGAGATAGTCTAGCAAAGGTGACAAATTCAGTGATCCATCATACGTATGTGCAAAGAGGAAATTATGTTTCTCACTTTTTGTGATTGTAAGATCAGACTAGCCTACCTCCTACCTTCATAATTTCAGCTCCTTATAAGCTGACACAAGACTGCAGACTATGTGGGAAGAGCATAAACAAGCTATAAACACTATTCAAGTAGTTACAATTTTCTTGGTTTGTTTCAATCACCAAAATAAATCTATTAAAATGATGATATGCAGATTGCATGAGCAACATTGTAACTTGTATACAGCATGACAATTGATTTGTCAATAAAAAGCTACAACATTTGACATCTGACAGATTAATTCATGAAATTGTGATGATTGGTCTTTTTTGCACAGATCTTATCTCAGAAGCTTGTGAGAATACATGTAAAAATCTCTTCTCATGAAATGAAACGCTGTTTGGACTGATGCTCCTACACAATTTGAATGTCGAGCCTTAAATAATTTACTTGTAACATGAAGGAAGGGAACTCAGTGGATATAATGCAATGTTTTGACGTGACAGAAGATGGAAGGGACAGAGCGTGTGTAACAACACAATTCCCTCTTGCCTGCCAACACAGAAGCTGTCTGATGGATTTCCTTAAAGATGCCATTATTTTCAGAAACTCATCCTTGTCGACAAAAGAAATACACAGTCGAATGCATGTACATCTAACAAGCCTGCGTAATCTCTCACTGACGTAGCTGAGCCTAACTCAACTTGGAATATGGGAAGTAGATTATTCCATTCACACACATGTGCATGTAACAAGGTTTGCTGATGGTGCACTGCACGGTGAACGAAAAGTGCAATTACCTGTGGTAGACACATTGTATGACTGATTGACAGTCTACCACATAAACTGTTACGAAGTTGACAGATGTGGTCATCATATCATAGCAGTGGGGGACGTAATGTCCACTGCAAATGTCTGTATGGACAGTGGATAGTCACAAAGCACAGCTCAAAAGGAAAAGCCATGCATGAGGAATATCACACATGCATTTACATGGTAAACAGTGACGTATATCGCTATCAACTTTCCAGAATCTTAAATGTGGGGGAAACTTAAAACACTGGCTGATGATTTTACACAAGTTTTATCTTCTGCATGGCTATCAGTCACACACTTGTTTTCCTCAAACACAAGACACAATCTGTTTTTTGTCACCAAAACATCCAGTCCAATCTACTGCAGACCTGCCTCTTTTACACTGCCAGAACAGGACACACATGTTCAGTAAATCACTTGGTCAGTTTTCCGAAACTTTACTGTGAGAACCGCATCACAGCACTGCTATTGTCTGAATGTTGTCTGCTGCTTTTTCAACCTTTTCACCTCATTATACCCCGAATATAGGTCAACCACCCCCCTCCTACAGCAACTGGCACGTACCAAACTATGATGCTGTAAGGGTACCCTTTCACCATCAGGGTTTGGCACAAACCATTTCAATTGTCAATGGGGAACTTGGACCTGGTTACAGGGGATTTGGAGTGAACAGGTTACGACTGTGAGACAATGTTTTGGGCTGCCATGATTTCATACTCAACAGTAATCATGATCCAATCCCTGCACTGTATACTAATATCTGTGTATACATGTACAGTACTGTGAACACAAGGTATATTTTTGTTTCGCTGGACAGTCAAAAGCATAGAAATGAATCCACATAGCTCCCAACACACATTCAAAAAGTAGTTGAACTAGTCAACTATGATGACACAGAATGTCGATTTCATAAATTTTTATGAACTATAGAATTAGAGGACTGACTAGGTCAAGGGTCAATAATTCACAAGACGGATATGCAAAGCACAAAATATGGTGCTTCATTTCCATATATATGCATTGTCCATTGACCAATTAGAAAACATAAAAAAGAACACCCTCAGAAAAATCAACATTGAGCAAGCAGTATTGTTAGAAGCTATACATTACAATGTAAAATATGGGCAAGAACTATGTATCTGAAATTTGTACAAAGACCAAGCTGCACAATGGACAGCATAAAACAAGAATGACACTGCAATTCCAACATTAATTGCCCACCCTCAATTTCCCTGTAAACAGATCCACCATCACAATTGATAACAATACGTTTGGACCAAAGCACAGTGGTTACACGTTTAATCCAACCTCAAATCTCAATGGATCTGTCTACTGCCATCAGCTCAAATGACTCCTTGAAAAGATGACAATTTCAAATTCACCCTGTCTCTCATATGGTCAGACCATACCTCTAGGAATGGTGGTCAACACCCACAAAAAATACCACAAACACCTGTCGCAACAAAGACTTTACTCGAATTTGAACACAATCCCTACCTTTCGCTTTCATATTTGAAAACAAAAATTTCTTTTCACCCAAAATTTTCAGTCAATAGAATTCTGAACTTTGATTCAAACATTGTAGTTGACATGATGTTTACCGCAAAATAACTCTGCTGTCAATATGATTTTGATTGGATCCAAAAAGCCCTTCAAATGAAACACGAATAAAACAATTTGTTCACAGGTATCGATGCAATCACCAATTTCCCCATACCTAAACATCATGTGATAGCATTTTTTATTGATTCTAATAAAGGTCTGACAAGCCAGTATTTCCAAGAAAGATTAAATCATCCTTGCATTATTGTCAACCAATTCAACACTGGACACAGGTAGTCAGTTTTAAACTTTTAAAATTACTGAAATACACTTTGAGAACTTACCACCACTGCAGAGTCAAAATCCTTTGTTTTAACTTTCCTGTGTTATTGAAATTGATATAGGATACATGGGTTGACTGGGTAGAATCGTGGAAACTGAAACTAGCATCGGAAAGGTTGACCTTTCACTTGGTCCATTCAACAGCGTTGTAGCAGCGAACTGGAATCACTGAATATTCTATGAATCTCAAATCAGGGTAATTAGCCCTGATTTGAAGTCAGTACCACAGACCTCACATTGAACTTGTTCTATTGTCTGCTCAGAAAACACAAAAAGGCTTTGTACTATTTTCTTTTGTCCAACTGACCACTCGGCTACATACTCAAATGTTTGGCAACTCAAGGAAGCTGCTCATGTTGTTTTAAATTTGGTAATGATAAATACCAACTTTCTGCAGAAAAAGAGAAGTAATAACCAAGATAACAAGACATGCACCTTTTTTAAATACACTTGGTCCTCGTGTCTCATTTGGAATTTTCAAAGCAGTGTTCAAACAACAGGAAGTCAGCTGGTGTTTTGGGCGTTATCTTTAGGCATTGTGTCCCTCAACAGAAACAATGGCTGGAGTCCTGGGCATGAAGGTATCCAGTGTAACAATAGTGAAGTGTTTATCAAAGGCTAGACTCAGGTTTCTCAGTAAATCAGGAAAAAAAATATCACAGAACAGAAACCCATGTGCACTTCACAGAAAAGTTTTAATAGCGCCAGACAAATGTGACTACATGCTGACTCATAATGATCACATGACCACAGTTCAAGTGAATAAAATAAAAAGAACCATGAAAATGTTTTCAGTTTGCTTATTAAGGACATTTTTTGACAAATAAGACACCATATACAATTTTTTTAGACACCACACACAATTCTAATGCCACAACTTGCAGAAGGTCAAAATGAAAGAAAGTTAATACACAGTGACCTTTGTGTACAAGGCAAGAGCACAATTCTATGAATAAACTCTAGTTGAAGCCATATTTGCAGTCAAGGGCAACCAACAATTTCTCACTTAATTTTTTTTTTAATGAAAAACAGTTTAAAAATTTTACTCATTTATTCAAGACATGTGTTGTTCCTAATGTTATATCAGCTGACAGAGAAACTGGAGTTTTTTTCACAAATTTCTAAAAGTATAAAAATCTCGGTTTTTGTAGAATTAATCATTAGCATGGGCAAGGGGACAATAAGGAAGACACTCACCAGCAGAAAAGAGACGCATGATTAAACGGTTTAGTGACAAAGGCATGACTAGTTTGGATCAGAGCTGGTAGATTTCATAACTGCGATTCAATGAAATGAGACAAACAAACATGAGGTTTGAATGGGTTTGGGGCCAGGAAAATTCTTCCAAAACAGTGGTATTCGGTTGAAAATGACACACGGCCATGTTTATTTTCTAAACATATGTACGATGAAGCTTTCGGGTTTTTACCTGCACAACTAAAAGAGTGGACGTTCTTTTATGGATTCAAGCAATGTTTTTCTTGCTACGCCATAGTTGCCCGGCGATGTCGAAAGTCGTCACATGTACCGGTAGAAGGATTCATTTGGGCCATGTGTGGGCCACGTCATACTTAGCAATCTCCCAGACGGGCGATTCCCTACCTCCTGAATGTAAGCGCAGGTGTCGGTACGGCTTCAACAAACTTGTTTTTAGTGACAGGGAGATGGATTTCCGAAAAGCGTCCGAAAAATCTCCATTTGCCGGTACCGCCTTGCCGCCAATGAAATGGGGCCGTGTCGCAATGCCCATACATATGCAACATAACATGGATCTACACGTACGTAGCAGGTTACCAACACCTTGTCTTGTGCGATACACTGACATTCGATACATTTCACCTTGTCTTACCGTAATTTTTGTAATCTGAAGTAAATTTTGATAAGGATACCTGGGTGCTTGCCGTATTTGTTGTCCCGGGTGCTGCTGCTGCTGCTGTGAACTTTTCTTCGGTGCTCCACTCATTGCAACGTGAAGGAAAAGGTGGTAGGGCCGTAGACCCACCGGTTCGTAGGCTTGTTTCCAAGCGGAATCTCCTATAAATTAACAAATAACACCTGATTTATAAAGGCTAGATATCCATCTTTCATATGATTTGGGTGGTATGCCCTTAATTTCAGCAAAATTCGAGGATGGTGGCGATTTTTCAAGTTGTATCAGTATGTTACAGTACCTTCTTGCGTATATCCGCAAGGAGACAAAGTGCCGAAGCGTGTTCGGCAATTTCCGGAAAACGATATCGGAAAAATTTACATATATTTATTTGCAGGGATTGACTCAACATATTTGTGCACCAACGAGGGCGTTCACCGTATACGTGCAAAACAAACGAAATGTAGTCCTCGGTATTTTTTAACTACAGAAAATTTTTGCTCACGTGAAGAACTCGAATGTTTTTAAATTAAATGTTAGATATTGCTTTGCGATTGACCTCACTGAGGCTGACGGCGTAAACGACAATGCAGGCATTCGTGAAGTCAAAGTCCTGTTTTCTAATAACAAAACCAAGATGGAGTGGTGCTGAATAAAATTTTAAAATCCGAGATTGAGTGGTGCTGAATAAAATTTTAAAATGCAAAGTTAAAGTAAGACCCAAAATTATGTGTACATCCGTTAACATGCCTCCAGGAATAGGGTAGGTAGTCTCGGGAACTTTCATATTTATGTTTTTATTTTTGTTGTGGTGCGACCCACCAAAAACAGTAAATTTGGCAAACTTATTCTGATTTTATTTAATGCTTGAAGAAGTTTTGAATCTGAAGATTTAACGTGCAGCAAACCCGGAAATGCACATTTAATTTATTTTCCCTGAAGCTGCGTTCACAAACATCTCTGGAGAGGGACTTGGGAAAATGCTGTGGGACTGAAAGTACAAGTCTGGACTTGCATTGCCGCCGATTGGAAGTATCATAATGGAGCAATATTCAGCAAAAAGTCTCAGTAAAATAGAGAACTAGAGAGTTTGACACAAAAAGTCGCAGTTGTGTATTTAATGTTCACATACATTTTTTTAAAAGGCTACTTTCTCACACACATACAGGTTTACACAAACGACATGAAACTGCTCAAGGCACTATGAGGATACCTTTTTAAAAAACTCGACTACCTCCCAAGTTTTTTCGGAACGCACACCTGATCACAGCATTTGTCTAGCCTACTCACGACTTCTGCGTAAAAGTGGCATAAGGTGTGACGTCACTGTTCATACTCAGCAACAGTGTAATTTATTTCACGTCACAGGAAACCTTGATCCTTTTCTATTGTAAATGCCAGAGTTTCCAGAAATGGTGCAATTGTTAAGTTGTCGTTAGAGCTGATCAGATCAGACTCTTGTATAACAATCATCAACAGTAGAAACGTCTATAATGTATTGTTCCATGGGATTGAGAAAAATCTCCGTATGCGTTATTGTGTATCTTTGCCAAAAAAGGGACATGTGTACTTTGGGGGAAATATTTCCTTGTTCATGATGTACATGCAAATACACTAATCACGCTATTCAGACCTCTAACTGTCGTGAGGGCGTGGATTGACAGTCACCAGGTTCAGTGCAGTGCGACGACTCCGTCAAAATAGGGGGAAAAATGGGATGTCCCTTGATCGATATTTTTACTGGTGACTGTACTTAGACGATGCATAGTACGTTTTAACCCTTTGAGTGCTGTATTTTTTCCCACCAAAATTTCAGTGCAACATTTTACCAATTTTTATTAACTTTTCTGTAATTTTTCTGATAATTTTGAACCAAATGAACACAAGATTTCATTGGCCACCGTTTTTATCAAAATTTTGGCAGAAATCTGACAAAACTGGACTGAAATATATTTTATAAGGGTGACAAAAATTGACTTCGGCGCTAAAAGAGTTATATGACGATTGGGTTATTTATTAGAACAAGGGATAAGTACCCTGACGGGGATGCCACAACAATAGCGTCGAATGTGTATCAAACATCTATAGGTCATCATGCAATCTTACACACATAGGCCTAATAAAAGACAGGTAATGACAGGCAATTCAATTCATATAATTTTCTGGCAGAGAATAATATTAGGCCTACACCTGTCCATTCTTGGATTTTTCTTTCAAAGAGTGTGGGGGAAGAGGTCGCTTTAAAAGGAATGTTTTTTCCCGAAAGGCCAATAGGCCTAATATAGATAATGATGTTTCTGTTGACACGTCTTCAGGAAAGAGGTTAGGTTGGTCAGTAACATTTTCATTATTTATTTTCGAAGATACACGTGATGGCAACATGCTCTATAAATACTAAATCAATCCAAAAGCATCAAGATTTTCAACGATATAAAACGCTCCGTTTCAAAATTACCTCGACTGAATTTGAGAGATGTAGCAGAAATTGGTAGCTTGGTAAAAAGCTACTCAACACCGACAGTTAGATGGACATACTGCTCACGTTCGAGAAGAAGAATTGCTTTCGTCTTCGATGAAGATTTTGTGTATTCGGAGTCGGCCTTTTTCGCGAGCCAGTTTTTTTTCTGCACCACAAACCTGAGATAAAATCAACGGTTTTACGCCTAGCTATTGCCGTAAGGAGGCCCGTGTGTGGTTTACGATGATTGAGTTGGCAGTTTAAACTCGTCATAGCATTTCTTCAAAAGTAGTGAGACAGATTTTTCAAGCAAGTACACGTGCAAAATTTTGACCAGTCGAGATCTAATGACATACGTTCAAATTGACAGTTATGGCAAAATGTTCTATGTAATCCTTGTCGAAGTAATATCGACAAATAGTGCAGACAATTTGGTAATAATGGTATGTTATTCAGTCAGTAAATTTATTTATTCGGTTGTTTTTTGTCATGTTTGTTAAGAGCCTCTGGCATCAAGATGCCGCTTTTCCACGTTTACCAACTCTGTTGACAGAATATATGTAAGGCGCCTCAATGCAACAGCCCAAATATTCAGTAAAAAATAAAAAAAACACCAGAAGGGTGGTCAAGTGGAAATTGATATGGAGGCTATGCAACTAACATGGACGATGTCTGAGACCAACCACAATCCCGGTCGAACTCTTCATCTAAATTCCCGAATGCATCATTCTTTTTCCCTCACGTCAAATTGAGATGCTCTTATAAGATAAATTCGAAGACCGAATGATAATCTTTGTTTTTTCTTCGATTTTTCCTTCCTTCTCTTGCCTATATTTTTTGTCTAAGGGTTTTTTTATATCAAAGGAGGAGGTCAGTTTCCTCTTTTCATCGCATTTTTTTCTTACCGACGGTTCTACTCTATTTTTCTAAATTCACACTTTTGGTTAAAACAGTAACTTGCATTCTTTTTACTGCATGTTACTGACGTCCCACAAAAAGTCGGCGATTTTTCGTGAACTTTTCATCGTTCAGCAGTGGACAATATTTCACACTGTAAAATCAAATGAAAATCAAGGCATGTTGGTGCCTTCGTTTCGTGTTTTATTAAAACTTTTAAGGACTGCCCATAAAGTGCAAGGGTTATTACTTTTCTTGCAAAGTTTCGTTGTTTTTTTTGTAGAGGAAGTGTCGTTCTATTAATGGCCAAAATGTGGAATACGGTTTTAGCGCACTGATATGCAGACGAAAATAATGGTTCAAATCATGTTGATGTATTGACCCTTCAAATAGCCATAATTTAGCATTACCACACTTTTTATCCTATGATATGCATAGAAATTTTAAAACAAAGGAATATTGTTTTCAGGGTTACAAATTTGAAGAGAAAGTTAAGTATATTTTTGTCATACTATACAATAAAACAAAGTATTTTACAGACTAGTATTTCAACCGTGTAATATTTTCGCCGACACTTTTGGTCTGACAGTTATTTAGGGAGTTTAGAGGAGACTGCAGATTTGCGTGCGTGGTTTACTGTCGTGCATTTCAAGCAAAGGAAATTTACTGGGAGGCATCTCCCGCATAAACTTTCCTTACATGAAAAAATAAACCCTTCTTTAAAACTCCTTAAATATCTCAGTAACCTTCCCATTCTTTTAAATATGTTCACTTCAGTTAACACTCGCGTATTTATGTGAGATAAAATAGCTCAATGTTTGAAAACCAGACTTTTTACGTATCTATGCACTCTTAACCAGTAGATACAGTTCTTGGAAAATGACGACAGCTATATGTGCGGACACTTGGCAGGACAAGTCTGACAGTTGTTGCTTCTGAGCTAATTATCGGAGATTACATTCCCAATGTTTTATTAAGTTCGGATTATAAGTGACAAAATTAAAAGATTGGGAATCAAAGCCTTTCCGGTGAAATCTGCACCTGTAATAGATTTACAATTTTTACTAAAGCTCATTAAAATGATACCATACCTCATCGCCTCCGACATCATAGGTACAAGGTTGACTTTTTATAGGCCTAACGGTTCTATATTATTAATGTCATAAGGATCACAATACACGTTCACATTGACGATCACCATCTTCACCATCATCATCGCCATCATCATCGTCACCAATCATCATCATCATCATCATCATCATCATCATCACCATCATCATCATCATCATCATCATCGCCATCATCATTATCATCATTATCATCATCATCGTCGTCGTCGTCGTCGTCGTCGTCATCATCATCATCACCACCGCCACTTGGATCTCTACAAGCCTCGTTCTCACAAGCTGCATCGCCGGTCGTTATCAAGATCAGCAGCAGCAATGAGCAACACTGCCAACACAAGCAACTATTACAGCTGCCAGACTTATAAATATATACCTTGCTGAAATGTTTCATTGATTCGCCGTAGAAAGACCAGTAGATTTTTTTTATAAATGCTACAAAAATGTCATTTTGTGAAATTTCACCAGAGTTTACCAGTATTTACAAGCATTGAGCAGCGGATTGCATTAATCTGAAGAAGTTCAAGAACAATCATCGACCACTTCAAGAAATATACACTGGCCGATCACTTAATGGCACGTCTCTCACCTCAAAGATTATGCCATAAAATGCAGACGATGGAATAAAAATGATTGAAATCAGAGAAGGAATGCGCCTCGGGGACAGATATTCGAACTCTCGAACTATTACAATACTTGTAATGGTCTACCTCGTGACCTGTTTGGGGCTATTTAGAAGCTCACGGAGTAAATAACGTTTTCAGCGGCTTAGTTTGTGAAAATCGGCCCGAGAAGCTACTTTTTTCCTGGCGAATTTCAAGTGTTGATAAAATATTTGGTAATTTGTTCCTCCAGTACCAAATTTTGCATCATGACCCCTCGTTTTTATTCCTGATCCCAAAAAGGAACATAATATAAAATTTCCTTGTGGAATATTTGAGCAAAATTTAGTCTTTCAATTTCGAGGAGCTTACTACTTTACCTCAGTTATGACCGTGACATTTGCAAAAAATTATTGCACCGCGGGTAAGTTTGAGGTCATGAACGACTCACTAAGTTGCTGCTGCATCTCTACGATTACTGTAACGTACATAACATTAATTATGACGAAGGAAAATTGTCTAATTTTTTTGATAGCTCGAATGCATATCTGGAATGTCAATTTCAATGTCTTACTTATATAGGTGTGTTCTATACACAATTCTTTGCTTATACTGATATGTACTGAGATGGTTCATTGTTGAATGGGCAACAACAATTGCAACAACTTTATAGCGTACTGGAAAATACGGACAATGGATCTTTTCATAATGTTTGCATTATTCTCAAAATTGTTCAGCAAAACAAATACATTACGTTTTACTTACGTTTTACATAACCCGAAATGGTGAAATACAAAGCATCTGCATTGCAAACATATCTCCAATTATTCTATACTGTATGTAAATGGTGACGCTGTTGACAAACGAATTCTATCGTGGGCTAAATGAATATACCAACAACAACATGTAATAACAGTGGATGATACTCATGAACATAAGCTGTATTGAAAAATTAAACTCTTGGCATTTTCAACATGATTTTTCTCTATAGAAGAATGTAGTCTACTTTAAGCGGAAAAAAGACCCGTAGTTCGCTATATTTACGGCTACTGACAAAACTTCGATTGTCTCTTCATAAAATATTCCAAGATGGTGGTTGCATATTGATAGATACAGCCCAGGGTTTCCTCACGTGCAAGAAACAATTGATACAACCCTGAGATGTTCCAGAGCACAACGGTTTAACCAGCAAATCAGGTGACAGTACAGATATTCCTGTACCAGATCAAGACGTGTGTGTCGGATTAATGCTGAAAGAACTGATAAACACCGAGAGAGCTTAAGCTTGTCATGGACTCCCCTCAAAGTAATTAAAAGAAATTTTTTGTTGTGAAGTTTACTCAAAGTCTACCCCAGAAACTGATGTCCCTTGTAGAAGTTTTTTTTTCAACTGACAGCGTTTACCCTAGATTACTTTGTGCTGTTGTGACGTTTTTAATAAAAGGATGTGAAATTGAGCGGAAAATAGCAGACAAAGATATTCATTCAATCTATCCAAATTCATTCCATACTATTTCGCTTTTTGTCTCTTTGTCGTTTTGAGTTCACTTTCTATGTGAGACTTGATTTTCTCCCTGTTTTCATACTTTTTATTTTATCCCGCAATAGGAACTTTCCTTGTGTAGTTGTTCGGATATATTTCTAGAGATACGTGTATGTAAGAAACATTTTGTGTCAAAGCATTTTTCTCGAGGGTCTACGGTCAAAGGAGCTGAAGTTGGAATGATTTTAGTTTTTATTGTATGAAGATTTCTAACAAAAGTTATGTAATATCCTCGACATCCATAGATTCATAGAAAAGTCTCTCGTCTCATAAGAATCCTGGATTCACATTTACACAAAAAGTGGGATTTAGCTGTACTTTTTGATTGATTTTCCAGCGCTATTTGCTTTTGTAAAAGACACACCGTTTCTTGTTCTACACTAAGCATTATGTCTGTTGTTGAACACAGCCCTGCACGTATTTAATGCCATGGGTTATTTTGGCTATTAAATTTTAGTTAAGAACAGAATTTGTTGTCAATTAATTAATTGCATAATTGTACACGATTTTGTTGATGTAG
This sequence comes from Ptychodera flava, assembly GCA_001465055.1. NCBI lineage: Eukaryota > Metazoa > Hemichordata > Enteropneusta > Ptychoderidae > Ptychodera > Ptychodera flava. The sequence continues at coordinate 33,515 of LD346233.1, forward strand.
ACGGACAAAAGTATCGAAAGTTACAGTTGCGTTTTTATCCGTCTCTTTGACTTTCTATAATACTTCATCCAAAAACTTAGAATACGCCAAGCCAAACTACTGTAACGCGAATCTCTTCTTTTCTCTGTCTTTAACATCTTGAGTTCATTCTCGATCTGTAGCTACCAAAAATTTAACTGCACTGCGCATGCTGCCGCTGGATTCACCTTCAAATAAACACTAAACCCTTGATCAGCAGGACACCGTTGTGATAATTTACCTACATCAGGCCACTACAAACAAACACACTAACAAACATATAAGTATAAGTAAGTAAGTAAGTAAGTAAGTAAGTAAGTAAGTAAGTAGGCCTAAATATATTTCCTATATCATTAGCTCTGATAAGAGGGTTTGTAAGTCTTTTTCATTTTGTTTTATGGGTATCCGACGAATATTATTATTTAAGCTTTAAAATTTGTGCATTATGCAATTTTTGCAGGATTTTTCTTGTCGGCAAACCTGCAACCATTTAATATTCAGCATCACATGGGCTGTGGAGACGGCCGGAGGAACGGGTGTATTTAGGGCTTCTTCTGAATCACCTGCATTTTCCTTTTGCAAAAAAATTTACATGTAAAGCTGCTAGCATCATGCCGTTCAGATAACTCGGAACTTCGTATTTTGTTATTACAGTAACAGTACTTATTGCGTTCAGTTTCTTCCATACATTTAGGATTTGACCACAATTTATTTATGAAAACAAAATTTACAACAGCATGCGTCACGCGTCAGTTAGGTTGCACACGATGCCGTGTGCAGCGTTTCGGAAGTTCTCATAAAACTTTTTAGTAAGTTAGGGAGCAAAAAGACCCGTATGTAGCGGTCGCCATCTTGAGCACATCCTCTTCCTGCTTTGGGGTTTCAGTTCAGGTTTTCGTATTTTACTGAGAAATACTGCGGTACCTGAGAAAATGGTAAGTTGACAATCTTTATCGGGGAATTATATGATGTGCCACGTAAGATGTGATGGAAAATTTTGTGTTTAGGTAAGTGATTCTGGATGCAAACCTGTACTGCTGAACACGATCCCAGACGATGAATCAGAGTCAGGCCGGTCTCAGTCAGGCATACAATTGGTACTAACTGTCACCTTTTACGGTCACACACTACATTTCATCCACCTAGATTTCGATCTTAAAAAGAGGAAGTTTTGATACAGTTTTCTGACTTTTAGCCCAGCTCGCCACGTACTATTTAAACTCGTCATCGTTCAACCCGTGACACTGACGGGATTCGGGAAAGTTCAAGGCATGGCGTTGGCCCACCTTTCGGCGTAAAGACCGACTACACCCACTTTTGAAACCACCCATTTTAATACTGACATATCCGCCACAGATTTGAATTTATTAATGAATTATAACGGAGCAATTTTGCATTTCCTGTGCACAGTGTTATTTAATCATTTTAATTTTATTACGCTCGTTGGTTGAGAAAATTCATTAAATTTGGTATCATTTTGTTTAGCAGTATTTTGCATTCCATATAAAGGCAAAGTTTGATGAACTGTTTGAACTGACTCAATGGAACAGAGTTGATAATATTAAGTGAAAATATAAAAATATTTAAGCAACAGAAACATTCTGTCGGTGTCAAACGACTGATGAAAAACTCTCATTGGTAACTGTAGTTGACAGTAGTGACGAATACAGAGCTTGTCATGTCATAAAGGTGTAACACTAACTGAACAGTTCTCAATTACACGGTTAATACTCAACTCCACGTATCAGTAATTGTTTGTAATGGTAGTATTTTGATCTATTCACAGCCATGTGTCTGTCTCCATAGTAATTTCATATCTGAGTCGTGTAGTAGTGATGTTTAATTTTAATATTATTGCTTATTCATTGTGGCATGTTAAAATTATTTTATCATGAACCCTTTATACATGGAATTTGGATAGAGCATCAACAATCAGTAAATAATAGTAACTGCAAGTGAGATATCCTTCAGAAATGTGAAGATGCTGTTTCTTGCAATAATCTCATTTGCATTTTGATCTCATGGCAATCTGACGGAGTTAACCAATCTATACCAACGCTGAAAATTCCTTTCCCCCATCAACAGTGTCCCTGTGCTTAATCAGACACTAAGCAAGGCAACAGCTTAGATGTAACATGGTCATTCTTGTATAAATCAAAGATGTACATAACACATTTGCAGGCATCCATAAATAACGGTATGCATGTATTGAAAGTAGTTTGAAAAGCTAGTGAGCACCATACAACCACTGGTGTAAGTGTGTCCTGATATTTCCAATACTTTAAAAATACAGCCAGATTGTTTGAAAGTTATTACTAAGTCCTAAAATTAACATCATGTTTACTTCGTGTCATAATCTTCAAGGATGACTTCTATGTTGAACATTTTGATCATCAGCAAGCTTCTCACAAGCAGTGAAGAAACATCAAGTTTTACGCATAATTGCTCAGAACTAGTAGTACACACCTTGCTGCAATTATCTACTGGAGAAAAAATATGTCAATTTGGAGTAAAAGTTTGTTAATTATAGTGGTCAAGGTTACGTCAGAATTATCATATCCGGAATGAATGTTACATATCTGTCATATTCATAACATTAATGCCCACCAGAGATGTACAATGTGAAAAGAAAAGCTTTGAATGGACCATAGTCTTCTCTGATGATGCTTATAAGAAACATTTTTAAAAATTGTAGTGAAACAAAGGAAAGGTGAGGACATCAGGTGGCCCCAAGGACACTACACATTTAATGACTCAGAAAGCTAATTGTACACATTTCTTGATTATTTCCTGAACTGTTTGTCTGCAGCAATAAGAAGTACTCAGGAAGGACACTACGTAGAAAATCTTGCCATTTGCTAAAATTTGACAGTCTGAATCGTGGCTCTCAATAATAAGCAAGCAGTAATAGCTGCAGAGTGTTTCCCATGATCTTCCAAGTATTCTGACTAGTACTTGTTGAATATCTTGGTCAGTGTGTCCTCTGGCATTTATCAATTTCAAAAATGTATAAAATTTTACTGAGTCTACGATCTACCGGTACATAAGTAACAAAATTTTTCTCCAAAAAATGGTACGAAGAAATCTTGATTCAGTGAGGCATCATGTATGCCTTGAAGATACCATTCTCAGTAGGATGAGTGGTGAGCAGGGGCAACCAACAAAGCTATTTATGCAAAAAGCTGTCCATGTGCGATTTCTTGGTGGAAGGGCAGTGTTTCCCCATATCAGTGAGTGGCAAGCTGGCACTTTTTTTCTCATTAGCAGGTAGTGATATCAGTGAGCAATTAGAAAATTAAGGCGGGGCATGCATGGAGTTTGTTGTTCAGGGAGTTTGTAGATGGCAAAGAAACGGAAGTTGGGACGTATGTAATGGAGAGAGAGCATAGAAATTTTTGTTAATTGGGAGGGGGTCTTTGGTTTTCTCAGGAGGGGAGGAAAAGTGAAAACTTACAGATCGATGGGAAAGTTAAATTAATTGTTGCTGGAGAGCAAGTACAACCAACCACGATTTTCCTCTCTGAGTTTTAATTTATTTTCAAAATATGTAAGAGAATAATATTTACATGTCATTATACCTCTGGTCACAATCTCTCTAATTGGCTTCTTTGCTCGCACTAGTAGGTACATTCACATAGGTGGCTTTGGCCACCTAATGGGTATTGGCGTACAACTGACAGATTTTCTATACCTAATGTAGGATTTTAAGGTAGAATGCACCAGGGGACAGATATGTAGACTCAAATTTCAACAATTCTTTTCTGATCTACCACTTGTTGGGCTCATTTAAAAGCTCTTGGAGAAAGAAAACTTTTAACCAACTCAGTTTTTGGAAAATCCAAATTTTAATATTTTCCCATAGAAATTTTGAATTTCAAATATCACAAAAGTTTGTGTAATTTGTTTCTCTAGTTCCAAACTTTGCACCTTGATCCCCGAGTTTTATTGTCCATTTGATAAGAGAATGGTTGAAAGTTTCATTTAGGAAATTTTGGGCAAAGGTTTAAGTCTTTCACTTCCGAGGTGCATACTACCTTAAAAATAGACTGCTGATAATTTGAAAGTATCAAAGGTCAAGTGTAAGGGAAAACCTTCAACCTGTTCCTCTTCAGATAGAGCCAAAATTTGCAATCTCACCAACACAGATTTGAATGGGAGGTACTTTTATCACAGGAAGTCCAGTTGTCCATGGTTAGATTTTATGTCTTGTTACTACCACAGCCAACAGGTCATGACCCAGGAAGGTGCATTTAGAAGGTGGTATGGTGATCTCAGTAATTCTGTAATGTGTTGATAATGTGTCAATAAAACATACCTGTGGCGTGTCGTTAGTCACAGCAGTCCTTGTCAAAGTTGTGCCATTGCAAGAATTTCATTTTACACAAAGAGTGTGAAAATAAATAAATAGAACAAACACATCAACTTGGTTATCCCACTGCAGCAACTCAGGTATCCCATCTTTTTGTTTTCAACTCTATACCCTAATATGAGGGTATGTGTACTAGTTTGTGCTTAAATTTGTCATGTCAGTAATTCGGCAACGAATATTTGATCGCTAATGTAGCACCAGACCTCAGTATTATTGGGCAATAATTTTGAGATGGAATTTTTTCAGGACGATGTTAAAGTCCTGATTTCTCCCCAATATTGAACCTGTTCAGCTGTCTAATAGATTCCTCTACTATCAACACCACTTAGAAAAAATTGAACTGTGAGTTCAGACTCAACCTTGCCACTGAAACCAAATAAATTGTTTCAAAATCTAAAAGCCCAAGTATTAAAAGAACTTCTCAGAAGCTGTGAACATATGATTATTGTTGAAACAAGGAATGTAAATAACTTATGTGACTGTCTCTTCCCAAGCGATATCCATTCCATTCGTAAAATACTCATATTATGCTGAAATGTTGTGGCTGGCATCTTCCAAAGTTCTGGCTTCATGTCTACTACGAATGTAGGCAAAAAATGCCATTCATTTATCCATTGTAGAGTTTTCAGTTTAAGAAAGAGATAATACAATCAAAGGAAAACGCTTTCTTGGGAGTTTTGCAACTGTTTTTAATCATACATACAGTTATAAAAATATATTGAATGTAAAGTATTTGTACATTGGGTTGTAAATACTTTTTGTACCTAGGTGAATCCTGCGCGGGAAGTCTTGTTTGACTTCATCATTTTACCTTCAAAGTATAAATGAGAAATTCAGGTCCCAAATAGCTACCAGTACCCATATACATCGTGTTTTGATACTAGAAAGAGAAACATCTCTTTTCAGATTATGATTTTTGATGTTTTATCAAATACTTGAACTCATAGGAGATAATTTGATGTGCAACTTCATTAAAACACAAGCGTACTTGCAACAAAATTCAGTTTCAGTACAGTAATTCTGAACTGTAAGCTGTTGTAGATCTAAACATATCAGTTAACATGTGAATATGTTTGTTTTGTGAAAGCAAAGCTTTAGCTTTGCAATCAAATCATCACGATTGTGTGGTATACAAATGTATTTTTAGGTGTGACTCGAAAAGTTACAATGAAAGAGGGAAACAAAAACTCATGCCTTTTGAAAAGACAAACATATACAGAAATTGTTCCCAGGGGAGCGTTAGGTGTGACAACAAGGAAGTCTGCAATATAAAAACCTTGAAATGTCTTTTCTGCTTGACGACACTATTTACACCTGAATATTTCTTTGTCAAATACATGGTGTATACTATACAGTGAAGTACAGTCAAGACATTTCCTTACCAATTCCTGGTGCAAATGTTGCTGTAAATCATGATTTTGGCTTTTGTGTGAATGCTTTCCTGGATATTCGTCAGTTTATTTTTTTTGAATTTTGGTGTTTACTTGCTTAACCACTCATGAGATTTGGAGACTTGTACTTCCTCTTTTGTTCCTTGTACAACTGAGATGCTCTAACTGATCCGATCATCTGTACCCGCTGCACAGATGTTTGACACAGATGCCTCTTGTCCAATTTCCCAATCAATGTACGTTACAGCATTCATGTGACATCTCTTTATGACGTAAAGAAGAAAATATGTGACAGAGAAGCTAACTGAGCAATGACAGCATCTGGTAAGGTGATGTTGGTGAAGTTTAATAATCCTGCAGTTAGGGGGCCTTGTTCAGAATTTCACCTTTGACCAATTTTAAATCTGTCATGAATAACTAACTTTATGACATTTTGAAGTACTAGTTATTATTTGATTCATAGGCAATCTATCAGAGACTGCATTTTGCAAATTCCACACCAAACAAAAGTGTTGTTTTGTCGTCAAAATTAAAAGGTTCAAAGTTATCAAAGTTAGTCCTGGAAGTAATTGAAACTAAATATATTTAGCCTTTGACCTAAATTGACAAGTTTTTATGGTCCAGTCATATGGGAGATGGACACAACTGATGAAAAACCATCCAGTGTAATCTATCTGTTGGTATCATGACTGTCACACTGGCTTGCATGTATTAAACTGTGTCAAAGTGCCTACCAGTTTTAAACATATCCATTACACCGACTTCCCTTCAACATAAATTATCTACTCAGAAGTTATTTTCTTTTAGTTGTAACTTTTGAGCAAATTTTATTTGCTTTGCAAAGCCAGGAATCACTAGGAATCAAAAACCATCAGTTCGACAAACAAGGAAAAGTTTTGACTGCATGATGGGGAAGTTTTTTGACAAGAAATCCTTCCTAATGGTCATAAAATGATCACAAACTCCTCCAACACTATGAATATATGGTTTCACACCTCTTGCTTGGTTACCAAGGTGCCATAAACTGACCAGGTCAAACAGGGAGTACCAATAAACACGTCGTAAAGGTACTACTTGCAAACCAATTACTTTGAGATGCTTTTGCTGTTTTAGTTGTGTTTTGGTAACCTTCACACCCATACTCTTATTTTCTGTGCACTTTAAGGAGCTTGACCTGCAACAATGGTGTCAAAGTTGAAAGGTCAAGAATGGTATTTATGTTGAAAGGTCACTTGCTGAAACTGTCCAAAGCATGCAATATTGCATGTAAATATTAAAAGCAGTATGATTTAAGTCTTACATAAGACATACACATAATATTTCATATGATACATGTTCACAAAGGTAAATAACACTTGTGAAATCTGATATGCTTATGATAAGACTGGTAGTGATAGGCATCTAATACACAGTGTAGTTCAAGCAAATGTTGATATTTGCGGAAAATGAATCTTTATTTCCAACTACTGCTACTTCCGTAATGTAGTTACTGCCCCATGAATCGAGATACCAGCTGGATGTACCATGGTTTGGTAGGTCAGAATGTCCTCCTCAGGGATCAAGTTGAGTCACTACATTCTGAATCACAGATGAACATCTTAGTAGTACCGATATATGTACCAACACTAAGATATCTAGTGTGAAAACATAGACAGTAGGGTTTCTCCACTGTCAATGGTGAAAATAACTACTGTTGTCAGAAATTGAACTTTTGAGACAATTTCCAGTCCTGGTCAACCAACTCAGTTTCCATCATTCGCGTACTGATGGTTTCCTAAGTTCTTATATGATGGCGAGTGGATAGATTTAACATAAAAAGCTGCAATGGTTTTAACTAACATTTACAATTTTCTGCCAATCTAGATGATTATTTATTGAGGGAAGAGGGTTTGACCTATTGACACAAATGTGATTTTTCTCTTCCATAGACGGACCGACAGTTGGACTGTGCCCTTGATCTGATGAGGCGTCTTCCACCACAACAGATTGAAAAGAATCTCAGCGATCTTATTGACTTGGTAAGTCTGCAGTTACAGTGTGATACAGAGATGGCATGAAAAATTGCTGCTTAAAATAAAATTCTGTACAAAGGAGCAAAGATGGAAATGATTTCCGGTGTTCATGCTCCTACAGATATTTCAAGACTTGGTATATTGATATACCTGAAGTTATGTCCTGTTCATGGGAAGTTCAGAACCAATCAGAAAGTCTCACACAGAGGAATTCAAGATACACAGATGGAAGAGAATCATTGATTGGGTGCATAGACAATCTACTGCTGCACAGTCTATGATTTGACTGTTTTGATTTGATGCCATTTCTAATGAAGAAACCCAAATGAACTTTTTATCCACAAATTCAGACTTTGAACTCATCATCAACACATAGTGCCACATTAAATTCTTTCACCATGAATTCTGTCAGTCACTTACTACTGCACGTACTATATGAAGATGCTTGGTATTTTGGTAGGTAGTGAAGCAAAGTTTAATATTATATATGTGTATACAAACTGATTTGTTTCAGGTGCCTGATCTTTGTGAGGATTTACTATCTTCGGTTGACCAACCTCTTAAAATTGCCAGAGACAAAACAGTTGGTAAAGACTACCTCCTATGTGATTACAACAGAGATGGGGATTCCTACAGGTATGTTTCAAGTGGCATTGTCTTCCTCTAACTTATTTCACACATCCTATGTTGATGCCAAAAGTCCAAATTTTTCCCTGAAATGAGAAATAGTTTGTGCAAAATTTAGGAGAGGATGGTTTTAAGGTGTCCTCCGCGCAATAAAACTTCTTGTGACTGTTTTGGATTTTGAGTTGATGGGCTCTGATGATGTGTCGTCAGACTGATTGATACCATAATTCTGGATCATAGAGTGACAACAATAAGGATGGCGTGCGTCACCACGCTCTGCAACACTGTATGCCGTCTGCATTTAGAACACATCTGTAATCCACAGTTCAAATATACCACACAAGAGTGCCACTGGTGAACGTTCAATCTTCAGAAATGAAAATTCTGTGGGCCATTGAAATGCAAGCTATTCTTGCAATAATCATGAGGTGTACATCAATTTTGCAAGATGCACATGTAAGTGGACAGTTGATATGAACACAACGTGTGTTTGAAAGATGTCACAGAAAGACAAGTCACTTTGAAAGATGTTACAGAAAGACAAGTCACTTTAACCCTTTGAACCCGGCTTGGACAGAAATGTCCGGTGACGTCATAGAGTACCAGGGGGTCAGGGTGCAAAGGGTTAAGAGGATGCAGATTTTATGATAATTTTTGCGGGGTGAAAAACACATGTCAAGGAAACTAAGAACTTTTACCATACTCTTCTTATCTAATGTATCTTATCATTACCACTGGAGTTGTAATTGCAACATTCTTACACTCTGCTCAGTTCAGTATAGTGTTGGTAAAAACCCTTGAAGAACCCTGTAGCCATTCATATACTGTGACGTGGATCGAGTATACACCTGGAGCAAAATACTGTGTTCCTGGTTCTGTATGGTGTCTGTTTGCCCTTTCAAGTGCATTTTTTGCAGGCAGACTATCAAAACACATGGTATTTGTTTAATACAATATGGTAGCACCCAATCCTTTTCCTTGTCAATCACTGAGGCTTTTCAGACAACGCTGTATAGTGATGTTCTTTTTGTGAAAAAAAAATTCAAATAGTTTGATAATGGGAATTAGGAGCAAGTCAACAGTAAAATTTTATGAACTTATGGTCTGGTGACAAATACTGGTTACCAGTATTATGTATTATGTATTATGACAAACTTGTATGATGGAATGCAACATTAATGATTAACAAACAGGCAAATATATGAACAAATGAAAAAAGTCAATTTAATAACTCAGTGACAGCAATTTCCTAAGGCCAATCTAGTTTATACTGGTATACTTTGATATGGAAATATAAAAGCCCCTTTAGCTCTACCTTTTTGCATTTACGCACAGAAAAAATACCGTCCAATCTTGTTATTAAGCCAAATTGTCTTTGAAAATGTCTGTATTCAAATCCTTGGTGCCGAATGTGGTCCATTAAATCAACGTGCTTACATGTGTATGTATGCAAGCAGGCCATATTTGAGTTGCGACTCAAAAATTATTTAGTTCATAAAATCAAAGTTGTGCGTTCGTCGCCAATGTTTGAAGAACTTTCTGTGGCCGCACTTGAGTAAGCATTTTCACATAAGTTGCATTTGATTTCAAACCATCTTATCAAAAAAAATGCAGAAAGATACAGCTAATGGGGCTTTAACAATGAACAGAGGTAATTTGAAAGCTGTGAAGAGCATATGTTTTATCCATTAGATTTTCCTGTTAGTGACAGCCCCCATATTGAACAGAAGTATCTGTAAATATACACAAAGAGTTTGCCCTCACTATCAGTGATATGACAGTATTAGTTGCCGTGCTGTGTCTTTCATTCTGTTATTGTGTAGGCACCTGTAGTGTTTAGTTGCACAGTTAAAAAGGATTTTAAATTTCTGACAGACAGAATTTTTCACACTTGAAAAGTTTTACTGTGTTTTAAGAGGCAACAGTTTCAATCCCACCGTGTGAATACCATTTCACATTGCAAATGATTATGTGTAATTTTTAAATAGCTATGTAGATCAAAAGTACAGTAATCCCAGTTGATGAATCTGTATATCTGATTTAACCCTTTCATTGCTATGGTTTGGTCCAATCCTATTGTTTTTAATGGTAAAGTTGGACTTATATACTGGAAAACGGGGTGAATTGGTTAATTTATTGTTGAATATTAGAAAGTATGGTTTTCATTGTAAACAAGTTTTTACACAGTATTGTAGTTGATGATTCAAGATCACAACAGTAAACATGTATACTCTGTACAAACCTGTACCAGAGTGTCCTGTCAGACAAGTTAACGTGTCACCGACTGTATTTTAGTGGTCACTGTGTCTCAAGATGATTATATTCGTCACATCCGCTGGTATAGAGCTGACTCAAGGAAATCTCAAGAAATTCCCAAATTGACTCCGGGAATTGAGAAATCTTGATGTTGCTTACCATTTCTATTTCTTATCTCAGGTCTCCATGGAGTAACCAGTATGATCCACCACTGGATGATGGTGCTATGCCCTCAGACAGACTAAGAAGATTAGAAATTGAAGCCAATTCTGCCTTCGACCAGTACAGAGAAATGTAAGTCTAAACTCAACGAGTACAGAGAAATGTCAGTTCACAATTCTGAAAATGGTATGACCAGTAAAGAGAAATTTTTTTAGTTCAAAAACTCTGATATGGTGGAGCTGTTCGTATAAGCAGTACAGAGAAACATTAATCCAAACTCTTAAATTTTATCACAATGGAACTTACTGTGTACAAACAAATCTTATATCATAATTGACAGTAAAACTCTGATTTTAGGTCCAGTTTTCCTGATGGACCCATACCGTTTACTGGTACAACACTTGTGAGGTCAAGGGTCAAATAGAGTCCTCTAACTTAAAGTCATTGGACTCCTTGTGACTGATGCTGAAACTTATTTTACAATAAAACTCAATAGGTTACAAAGTAGGTGTAGAATAACAGTGATTATAATCTTCTTTGAAGGTATTTTGATGGTGGGGTTTCGTCAGTGTACTTATGGGACCTGGATCACGGCTTTGCCGGTGTTATACTCATTAAAAAGGCTGGAGATGGATCCAAACGAATCCAAGGGTGCTGGGATTCAATACATGTTGTAGAAGTACAGGTAAGAGATGGAACATTCCTCTACACCTGCACACCCCATATTGCAATAGAACATTCCATTTACCAGCAAATTCTGTATCATAATTGACTGTGTGACCTACCGTTTACTGAACTGCCAAGAGAAGTAACATGAGATGTCAAATCACAGGTACACAAAGACTGCTGTGGTAGATTGAAGCAATGTCTTTTTAGGCACCTCATATGATATTTCACTGATTAACAAGTTTGTTGACAATTAACTGTGTGTGTGATTAATTTCTTGCTGTGAAGATAGTCCTTGATACCCAGAACCTTTGTTTATGTCAGATGGCTTACCCATCCTTGAATCAAAGGAATTTCAAAGATGGCAATGTACAGTGGTCAGAAGCTGACTAGAAGACATTGTGATGCTGTATCTCTGAAGATGAACATGTAGAACTGTAAAATAGATCAATTTCCACCCCTAAAGTGACTGTTTTCTACCACACATTTGTTATGTACAGCTTGATTACTGAGCTGTATATTTTGTAACAAAACTTTGTTGCTATTTTTGATTTTGTCCACAGGAAAAGAGCAGTGGTCGTAACGCACATTATAAGTTAACATCAACAGCAATGTTATGGTTACAAGTAAGTTCTTTCATTCACCTTTCATTTTCACAGTGAATATTGCACAACATTTTGATCCTTCTGCCTAAAAAAAGTCAAAACTCAGTAGGCACAACTGATACCTGTAAAGGAAAAGGCGTGATTTCCTCAACTTAGTATACTGTTACACTGTCCTTGTACACTTCTTTGTTAAAGGTATACAGTCACCTTTGTTAAATACAGTCACCTGTAATCTGAATATGCCCATATATGGTCAAAGGGGCATTCCTTGGTATTCAAAATGCCCAAGTGAGGGCGCTGTTTTTAAAAAGCGGCCACCTGCTTAAAATCTGAGATTGGTTAGATTTTCTCTTTCCATGGTAACTGTGGTAAAGTTGGAACAGGTGACAGTATACCTTTAAAGGTAGATCTACAAAGCTTTACATTGCAACTTGTACAGAATTTTTGATCAAAGGGGGTGGTATTGTATTTTTAACTGTCTTTATATGAAATATTGTCTTAGATTCTACTATAGAATTGAACATGATGTTACACTGCCAACAGTGCATTGGTTTCCCACAAACTCACCAGAGAAGTCATCATCTCAAATATTTTGGCAAAGTTTAGGAACTGAACACTGTTGCACAGTGTAGGACACCCCATAGTGTGTTTTCAACCACATTAGCATCATCTATGGGGTTTGACAACATCGTGCCATCAGATGAGTCTGGGTGATAAAGTGTTTCTTTGTGTCTTTGTTCTGTGACAGACTAACAAGAGCTCGTCAGGAATAATGAACTTAGGTGGCAGTCTAACCAGACAGATAGAAATGGATTCAAACGTCAGTGAAAGCAATCCACATATTATCAACATTGGCAGAATGGTTGAGGTAAGTCTGCATCAATATTTTGTATTGGCCAATGAATAATCCCCAGTGATATGAGTCATTATCAGTTAATTTACATACTTAACCTTGCATTGACCCTTATCCTGTCAAGTGCATATGTCACCATCAGGTCTAGTTTGTTAAAATCAGTGAGGCACAACATGTCCTACATGTTGCATTAAAAGAAAGACTTGAAAATTTGAATACCGGTACCATGATTTTTACCGACTTTATCTAGAATAACATACCACGCCAAGTAGGTGAAAATACATGTTGGTATTTTGTACGTGGGGAGTGACAGGCCTGGCAGGATGGGGTTATTGGATGCATTTAATCAGTAAATTTAATGTCAGATGCAACATTTTGATCATGAACTCGTCAATCCATCCATATTTCCATCCTCCACTTAGAGCCAGTTGCATTATCATGGTCTTGGAGGGATGTGGACAGTCACTGTTGAAATCTGTGAAGATGAATTTAAACCCTTTCCTAATTGTTAATGCTGCCAAACTTTTTTATTTCCAATGACAAATGTATTATTGTCATCTTTTTTCTCAGCTTAGTAGTCCCAGCCCCAACAGCACAGAGAACAACCCTTTCAGTTGCCTTTAAAATCTGATTTTCACAAACTATGCAGTGATCCCATCGATTGTTGCTTTCACCAAAAATTGACAGCACAGCTACATCAGCAGCTAGCTCACTTGTCTTAGATATCACTGTGAATTTTTGAACCTCTCTCTGACAACTTTTTCATGTACTTCCCGGCAGGATATGGAAAATAAAGTTAGGAACACACTGAATGAGATCTATTTTGGAAAGACGAAAGATATTGTCAATGGATTAAGGTGAGTCTCAGGGATTGCTTAGTTCAGATCTGCTGTACTTTTAACCCTTTCACCGCCATGGTTTCTCCCAAGCCCATTGTCATCAATGGTGAATGTGGACCTGTTTAAAGGGAATCGGGGGTGAACAGGTTAAAACAGCAATATTGTGGAAAGGAAAGGGTCATTTTATCACAGTAATACTTTGAAAATTGCACATTCAAAAAAATCATGTCTATCGCAAAAAATTGGGAAATATCAATTTGTACCAAAGGGCCCAGATGTTTATAGAGGAAAATTTTTACTGTCAACTGCTTCATCTCTAGTTGGTGTTCATAGTTTGTTGTCAACTGTCTGGTCTGTTCATCAGGAATGCCATGCGCACATTATTTTCCTCACATCTGACTGCCTTCCGGGAACCAACCCCATCTAATGTGTTACAAGTCCTAATTTTTGGAATCTCTGCCTGAGGCCTACATTGTTTCACCACACCATTGGTTTGTAGCACCCAAAAGAACAGATCTTTGCTACTGGTGGAAAACAGTCTTATGGAAAATTGATGAATTTTAACAAACAAAATTTTCCCTTTCACCGTAATTTTAGGACCACTATGAAGCAAGAAGACAAAGAAACTCGTAGAAAACTCCAACAAGACTTGTCTGCAGCACTTAAACATCGAACTGGTCCTAACAACTAGTTTAGTAAAAAGAAATAAACAGTGGCCTCCACTGGATTGTAACATACAGTGGAACATTTTTTCTTTTCTTTTTTTACTAGCAATTTTCTATAATGGCTCCTTACCATATAAGGGAATATGTCAAAGGTCAATCCTGTTAGTAACTTTATCTAATTCTATGGTGAAATTATCACTGTGATGTTCATTTGAAGGCAATGAATAGGTTCTAATTATTTAAGTTTTAAAAGAAATGATTCATTTTCATAGGACTGGATTCCGCTGATTATTTCTAGTGTATTTATACAGAGCTTTTACTGCAAACATTAAAGGTATACAGTCGTCACAGCTGCGCTCAAAGGTTGCATGGGACCTGTACAACCAATGCAAACACTGTATCCAAGGTACGATGGTGATTGATGAAAGTTAAAACATGTCTGTCATAATCTACATCGTATAAGTTAAACGTTGCAGCTATGATGATGAGGTACATCTAGATATCGTGCACGAACTATGTTGTTTGTAAACAAGAAACTCACACAGGTGCAGTGCCAACGACTGTATCCCTTTAAGGCCATGTATTTAGTTTCAAGTCCAGCTTCTTCTAGTCAGGTTGTTTGTACCTTTGCGCAGATTTACTTTGTTCAAGCTTCCAGTTGAAATCCCTACGCTTAACTCGACTGTTGAAGTGTTTAATGGCTGAGAAGACTAGTTAAACACAGGATTGGATATTGACAAATCTTTGTTCAACTTTCCACTCTTAGAATAACTGCTATTGTTTCCAATTCTGTTCTGCTCTTCACATTTGACACCAAGGCAAGTTTCAAAACATGAACAATGTCAGGAAATTTAAAATGCATTTGGACATTTACTTTATTTTATTTTGTCAGTACTCCTCCTTATGGTCAAATTTGTCAGCTTTATTGTAGTTCGCGCCTCGAATATGAACAACTTAAACTTTTGCTCAAATTTTCATCCAGCAAAATTTCAACCATTTTCTTCCAAAATCGAGAATGAAAATCGGGGGTCACCACGCAAATTTTGGTGCTAGAGAAACAAATTACCCAATATTTACTGATATTTGAATTCAAAATGGCTGCCATCCCTGTGTTATTTCAATAGGGGAAAATAGAATTCCCAATGTTCACAAAACTAAACCAGTGAAAACTTTTTTAACTCATAAACTTCAAAAGGAGCCCCCACAAGTGGTAGGCCAAAAGAATATTGTTAAAGTTTGAGAGTCCAAATATCTGTCCCTGAGGTGCATTCTACCTTAACAATATCATTCTTCAAATCTGAAAACAAAAATGTCTTGTGATCCTATCATCAAGAATTTCATCGCATCATGATTTGACATTCCAGTTTACTTTGTTCTTTCCAAGTTCTACCAGTGAGAAAAAAATTATTGTGATGTAGGAGTTTGGTACACAAGAGACGCCTCATTTACATTTCTTGCCTGCTATGTCTGTCTCACCAGAACGTGTCTACTTAATCTGTAGGCCCAGCCATCCCCATTTCACAGCGCATTGGTCCCACCTGACAGTCAAAACCAATTGGGTTCAACCATAGCTCAGCACTCAAAAGGGAAGAACTCAAAAAAAGAATTCTTACTGGCCTTGGCACAGGAACACAGCATTTTTAGTGTTATTTCTAAATATAACGTTTTGCCCAGGAAACTCACAATGGCATGAATTACCATGTATTTCCCAATCTGTTTACAAGACTTAAGTTGTTGATGTAGAAAAAAGCACCGTTGAAACAGGAAATGTGTAGCTGTGAATTTTTACAGAGTTTGAATGCCTTGGGCTTAGGTGTATACCTTGGTGGAAGTTGCCAAATCTATTGTATTACTGCCTGATAATTGACTGAAATGTCAAACAGAATCTCCCTTCAGCTGCAGTGAGGAGTAACCTCCTCTACAAAGAAACATAAATTTTTCAGTCCCGCCACAGCATTGAAAGTCAGGGGCTTGAAACAAATATTGATTATTAAATGGGTTTAAAATGCAAACAGGAGGAAAACTACATGTTGTACTCCAGTCCAGTTAAAACTTACCATGTATTATATTCTTAGTTCGTCAGTGTTATCAACCCATTCTAGAATCTATTGATTTTGGAACCAGTATACTTGCAATTTTTTCTGTTCTTTTATAGTCTATTTCTAGGGAGTTTTTAACCCTCTTACTCCCATTTACGTAATGTAATGACCCAACTATCATGTTTCACCCCTCTTTGAAAAGTGCTATGGTCTAGCCGTTGTATTCTAGAACAAAAGGACTAGACCAAATGTGGGAGTGAAATGGGTAGCCATTGTGTTTTAGCCCATATGAATCTGTCTACCCAGAATGCAACTGTACAGCAAGCAAAGTTGATTCCTTATTTCTGTAAAGAGAAACACAAGCAAAATAAAATTTCACATTTATTTCAATTTTTTTCGGGAAAAGTATTTATGGATTGCCGTAGTTGCTTCACTTGTACACAGAATATCAACTATACAATCATTCAGAGTTGCACCACCATATTTCACTGTCTTCCCGCTTGAAAATCCTCAAGATATATCTACTTGGAAGAAATAATGTACTTTAAAGCTCTTAAACTTTGTGTAAAAAAATAAGCAGCTTGCTAAGTGTAGTTTCTTAGTGTTGTAGATCCACAGGTAACTTATTGATAACAAAAACACTCTACGAATTGAACTATCAGTATAATGCAATACGTTTGAAGGAAAAATGGACCCCATTTATTCCACATCGGTAGTTTTTATGTTTGATGCCTCTCTGCCCTTATTTTTGACAAATGGATTGGTCTTTCCATGACAATCAATGGAATCAGACCACTATATAGCAATGGGAGGGAGGATAAATCTATTTTTCATAGGTACAATTCTTTGTGAAAAGGATGTCGAATATACCCATGTCTCAGATACGCTGAAATCTGTCATCTTCAAATATCTTTTTTATACACAGTGACTACTGTTCCGATAAAAACACCTAGAAGTTTTTTCCCATTTTGTTTTACTATGAATATAGAAAATGTAAATTTGTTCAGGGAATTTAGTGCATTTGTCATTTTTTGAACAGAATTAC
The DNA here is from genome assembly GCA_001465055.1 of Ptychodera flava. Lineage (NCBI taxonomy): Eukaryota > Metazoa > Hemichordata > Enteropneusta > Ptychoderidae > Ptychodera > Ptychodera flava. Next base: position 51,062 of record LD346233.1, read on the forward strand.
AATTAACAATGTGCATTAAAATCTCAATAACTGGAAATTTCAGTCATCCATGGCATGAAGTGTTCATCACTTTTGGACCTATTGAACTATTTTGAGTCTTAAAGATGTAATTCATCCATATATAGAGGCCAAGTTCCTATATTTGGTGTAGTGAAGTTGTCAGCCTATACATTGCATTGTGAAATTTGTGTCTTACTTGGGCTGTAGTGATCAAGATGTGCCCAGTGTTTTCAATGCCCTTACAACTAACATACGACATTAACAGCACATGGTTCGCAACTGCGGAATATTACACACATATTGACTTGCCATATGGGTAAAAGCAAACCCTTGCTCACCTGAGGGCCTGAGAATCACCACAAAACAGTCTGTTTCACAAAGATGTCGGCCGTCAGAAACACTCTTTTTTGATGACTTTCAGGCCCGAGAGAAACATACGGCTACCGTTACCCTAATATGGTCAGTCAATGAATTTGTAACGCACCTCACTCAATGTCACTGAAAAATCAAGAATAATCTTGGTCGTAGATGACACCACCACCTTCTTTAACCCTTTGAGTGCTGTATTTGTTCCCCCCAAAATTTTAGTGCAACATTTTTACCAAGTTTTATGAATTTTTCTGTAATTTTTTGATAATTTTGGACCAAATGGACATCACATTCTATTGGCTACATTTTTGTATCAAAATTTTGACTAAAATCTGAAAAAATATGACTGGAGTATACTTTCTAAAGGTGACAAAGATTGACTTTGGCGCTCAAAGGGTTAATACCGTCTAAAATGTGTGCATGCATAGGTGGCACACCAAAACTTAGATTGTAAACAGTTGCCTTGAACTCTGAATTTTTCTGTTGACAGTATCCAAAACTCTTATAACTGGCTCATTGTATATATCAGTTGGGAAATGACTCCTACCATGCAACCATAAATTGACAAATTAGAGCTGACAATATACAGTATACGCACTAAAACCCCTCTAAACTGAATCATCCAGGGTCTGAGCAAACTGTTCAGTTTAAAGAGGTTTATACAGGTCCTTTTAACATAGAGTTCTATTGGAATGGGACTGGGAAAAGGGTTCAGTTTAGACCGGGTTCAGTTTAGACAAGTTTTACTGTACTGTGTAAATGATACAAGTTGTCCGAAGTCATGATTAGTTAAGACTCGATTGCATTATGTTGATTGCATTTAATTCAATGTTTTGATGTTTGAATGGATATAAGTGGATCTAAAGCTTTATGAATATTCATAGTAAGTTACAGTGACAAGGTAACTGTGGTGAAAGTGATATTTCAAGCTTTTGCAATGACAGAAAGGTCTTTACTTACCGTTATGTGATTTGCCAAGAAACATTGTATCTGTGTGTATCTGTGTGCAGGTATTAACTTCTTGTATTATCAATGTGTATAATGGAGGCAGTCATATTGCCAGTGTGTTACATTATCCTGTCCGCCTGGCAAGTTTGTATATAGATGTTATTATGCACATATTGGCTGACCATGAGTGTAATAGCATACACTTGTTGCCCAAGGGAATGAGAATCGCACCAAAACGCTGTGTTTCACAAGGCTGTAGGCTGAGGGAAGACAGACTTTTCCAGGCGACTTGGGCCTGAGGGAACACAAGCATATGCTGTTACCCAAATATGGTCTGTCAATATGTGTTTTGTAACACACCTCATCTAATTTTCTTGCTGAAAAATAGAGAAGTTCCTCACTTTCATCCTTTGTCTCAGTCCCAGATAGTACTTCCATAGTCTTTATGTATACTAGAATGTGTGCTTATGTAGACAGCATTGCAGTACACAATTGTTCTGAATAGTTGAGTTTTTGGAAATTGCTAAATGGAACTTGCTCTTTGCATGTGTCAGTTTCAAAATGACGCATACCTGCAACCCTAAATTAACAAATCGTAACAGAGGGCTTGATTCTGGTGTGTTACAAAATTTTATCTTATGGTGATATATTGTGCATGTGCACCTGATATCCTAGAGATAATCTGTTAACATCAAAGACCGTACCATTATTTTTTAAACATATATATGCACATTGGGTACCAGGAACTGTAATACATACATGGACCTACCATGAAGGTATAGCATATGTATGGTTCCCAAAGGCCTGTGAGTCACATAAAAACAGTTTCACACGGCTGTTGGTCTGGGGAAACAGCCTGTCAGGGCAATTCACTGTTCCACAGGGAGAGATACATGTATGCTGTTCCCTAACTATGGCTGGTAAATATGTGTTGTGTATGACAGGTCCATATTCCCTATTGAAAAATGAAGAGACTTTTCTGCTCAGACAGTTGCGGGTGACCTCGCCATTAGTTTGTTTTGTGTTCATGTGTACATTATGTAGATGTTGATGTAAAACCTATCAAGATGACAGTTCTTTAGATTGTTACCTGGTCAGGTAACATTCTTAAAACTGTTATTAACCAGTTATTATTGGCTGTGTGACAAAGTGATACATCACATGACAGGAGATTGACAAATCATGACAGACATCTCGGATGACAGTACTAGTATTAATGTATGCATGATCACCCAGTTCCTTTAAGGTAGAACGTGCCACGGGGACGGATATTCGGACTCTCAAACGTTTACAATTCTTTCCTGATATACTTTTTTGGGGGTTCAGTTTAAAGCTCTTGGTTTAAGAAAACTTTTCACTGAAATAAGGCATACCCCTCCTTTGCCTAACTAAAACAAATAAAAAACCCCAAACAAACAAACACCTTTATTGACAAACATGAATACAACTCATTGGTTCTTTATTGTGTGAGGAAATAATCATGCATAACAAATAAAGAAAATACACATAAACAAACAAGGAGCCAAGAGTTCCCTGTCCTGTGGTACTACAGTTGCTCTTCTTGAGTAGCATTGATTGTCCAAGGTTTGTTTTAGAGGGCATAATCTTTTGTAAACAGAATTAACATGAGAAGAAAATTTTAGTCGAGAGACTGTAATGCTAAAATCAACCAGTCCCTGTCATTTGTACAATTCCTTTATTATTTGCAAAAATTATTTTAAAATTATTGGCAAGACATCAGCACGTCTTCACTGAGAAGTACGAAAGTAGGATTTTCTACCAGTGCATTGTAATTCAATCATTTGGACTTAAACTTTCAATCCCTAACTGCTATGATAGTGTGATGTTATGATAAATCAAAGTATGTAAATAAGTAAGAAAATGTCAAATCTTGATTATATATATCCATGTTGCCCCATCGCCTTATATGGAAACAGTTATGTACCTCTGGAAAACTAGGCCAATGGAATGATAAAGTAACATCTGTATTGGAGTAAGAAAATCCAAAGAACTTGCAAAAAAGTAAAACCAAATCATTTCAATTAGACTGCTCAAGAAATTTGGAGTTTGCTGAGAGGAATGCTCTTTACCTGTCAAGTTCATATTTCACTATCATGTCAAGTTGGTTACAACTAGTGAAGCAAACATGTCCCACTTGAAGATTTGAAGGTCCCTGAAGACAGAGATACTGTAAACATGATTTTTACAGACTACAGCTGCTATAACATACCAAGCCAAGTGAGTGAAAATACATACGGTTTTGGCTAAATGCTGCTTTTTACTGACTCTGCATCTGGGGAAGTGATACTGTTTGTCAGGTAAAGGGTTGAACTGTAGCTGTACCATTCTTGTTGAAGTGCGCCCTCTATTGTCAACATTGTTTAAAATTCCCATGCTACTGAGAAATTTTACCATAATGTCAACATCACTGTCAATTAATTTTAGTTAACGATGGGGTTGGCCATAACTTCTTATGTTGCTTTTTTTATACAATCAACAACATTCATGGGGATATGCGAATATGCCTACCTGTAACAAAGTCACGCTTGTACCTTTACATACTTTGTTCAATGCCCATAAACAGGTCAGCAAACACTGCTGATAACGATGGGTTTGGGTCAAGCATTGGTGGTAAGGTTGAAGCATTTTGCTGCTAGCAATACACACTGAAGTGAAAAGATCAAGCTATTAGTAGATCGATTGATCTAGCTATACTTTTACTTTAATATTGTTCAAGACATCAGGGCATATACTGTGTAACAGCTTCAGTTGCTGTATTCTGTACACAATGCATCCACGCTATTGATCACTGTATTGATCAAAACAAGATGAAAGCTACGTCAAATAAACATACACATGATATGGAAATCTTTCTGTGCATGTACCAGTATATATCTTGTAGTAAACTATTACCGTATACTCTGTTTATATACAACTGTAATATAATCTTTAATTTAGAAATGGGTCTTGTACAATGGTAAAATATCTGAAGAAAAAAGGTGACAAGTACAGTATTCTGAACTGTTTTGATAGAATGCAGGCAAGATTATCTACTATCAAAACACCATGGCGTCTTTTCTTCATAGAATGTTCAGTCTCTGCTGTGACCGATATACATACATCCATTTGCAATATCATCACCATGGATGTAGGTAGTAAAGTTGCTGAGAGGTTTACAGGAAGCTACATATTTCAAGATAGATCTGACCTTTCCATAGAAATAATTGCAGAAAATTGTTCCTTTTCAGATGATAGTATGTTAGGCACATTTGTCATATCGTATACCGATATTAAGTACTGGATATGTTCATTTTTTTGTAAATCTGACATAATTAAATGACTTGTATATTATATCAGTGTCTTTGATTGCCTTAAATTTGAAGTTCTTTCATGATGACAATTTCATATCTTTTAAAAAAGTAATATGATGAAAGAAGTCTTTCGTGAGACGAAATGGAGTTTTTTAAATCGGCATTATCGTCCACTTGCTGTGATTGGTCGAAATTTGAAATTCAAATGACACTGTTTGACAGGATTACCGTAACGTGGATGGAACTTCTGTGACCATGTCAGCTGACCCTCAAGTTCGGCTTTATATGGTTCTCTTGGAAGAAACATATACTGATACACATCACCTTTGACCTCCATGGTACATCGTAGCTCTCTTAGCTTGCAACAGGCATTTACTACAGATCTGATGTGCTCCTTTGAAAACTGTAAACCACCACGAATGTTCAAATATTGTAGGTTACGGCAATGATCGGCAATGTCAACGAGCGTCAAGTCAGTCAATTTTGATCGGTATGTGCGCAGGCACTCAATGTTCAAATACTCTAGATACTGGCAACGCTTCACAAGAATCTCCATACCTTTGTCTGTAATGCGGTGGCAACCATACAGCGATATGAACTGCAAATATGGACAATGTGAGGCAATCTGTTTCAGGTCACCGTTTGCAATCTTGGAGCAGCACGACAAATTGAGATGTTTCAAAGCTTTTTCTGTGATTGCATTAGACAATGCAGGTGATGTCGACATCTTGGTTTCTGTTCTTTCGACACTGATGCAGTCACTGTCATCTTGCTCAGCTAGTTCATTGCAGTAGGAAATCATACCTTTTGAACTGCTAGTTTCTATCTCATCATTGCGCGTGTGATGTCTGCCAGATATTACCAGCTCCGATTCGAGAAACCTTGGGTCAAAGTTCAACTGGGCAATATGATGGCATGTTTCAAGCTGTACGATTTGAAGACTGGGACACATTCGGACTAAGCTATTGACACCCTTGGAGGTTAGCTGGACACATTCGGATGCTTGCAAATGGCAGAAATGTCTACAATATTTGGCAACAGAGCAGAGAGTATTGTCTGTGATTGCAATGCAGTTTGTCATTTCAAGATGTTGGAGTTGGGGGCAGTGTTCGGCTACGGCTACAAGACTTAGATCTGTGATTCCAGGACAAGAACTAACATTTAGATAGGTCAACTGTGGACAGTGCATTGCAAAGTGTTGGACTGCTACATCCGTTGCATTACCTTGTATGTGTGAGCTAGTTTGATGTTCATCCTCATCGGGCTGTGAACCGCTTATATCCAGGTGTCTCAGTTTTTGACAGTTCATCGCAATGTTGCATAAACCAACGTCAGTGACGTTGTGACAGCAGGATACATTCAGGTGTTCCAACAGTCGGCAATTTCTACCCAGTGCTGTCAGTGTCTTGTCACCGATCATTGTGATATTCAAAATGACCGTACTAAGATTCGGACAGCTTACAGCAAAGCGCACGATGCACTCATCATCCAGTACCGTAAATCCACTACACGCTAGTTCACGGAGCTTACTTAGTCTTTCACACAGCACCATCATCCAATCATCGGATAGATAAAAAGATGCACTCTTTTGGAGTACAAACTCTTCTAAGTTGGACAGTGCTATTTTCCCTTCGTCACTGTCATCCTCAATGATACGATCCAAATTCTCAGAAACTGTGAGGCTCTTCAACTCTGACAACCGATATAAAGCAGCCTGTGAATTTGCAGTGATGTTCACACAATTACACATGGCAAGTGTTTTGATCTTGGGGCAGTTCTTTGCGATGAAGAGCAAGGCTCCATCAGATATCTTAGTACCTGAGATAACCAGCTTTTCTAGATCGGGACAACTTCTGCCAAGGCACACAAGACTTGCATCACTCAGCTCAGAGCAATTTTCCACATCGATACTGACCACATGACTGCATCCATCCAACACAGACATCAACTCCTGATCTGTTAGGTCGTGTTGATTGGAAAAGTTAACAACCCTCCACAGAGAAAAGTCATAGCTGAGTTGATGCCATCGTTTGCAGGTCGGTCTCACACCGAGACGCACATCCACATGATCAAGATACTGGAAAACATACAAGAGAATGGAATCTGCCAAATCTTCTATGCTGCGCGTATTTAGACTTTCACAGCTCATCTTGAGATGGTTTCTCAATGACTTCAGACATTAAAAAGGGGACCAGAAATATGTACCCCATATCTTGAGCCTATGAAGATTATTTCTGGCATGAACTTGATCAAACTGGAAGGCCTGTCTTCATAAATGCATCTGGGCAATCCAGTAGAACAGCATACAGAATTTTATTGGCCATATCTTAATCATAAAGCATTCCTGTGATTAATAAAAAAATATGGTCACTGTTAGATTCCATACTATCGTAATTGTAAATGCTGCTAAAAATCTGTGTGTAAATTAAAAACACGGACTAATCCTTGAAATGCTCTTAAATTTTATATCTGGGTACAGCAGGAGCTTTATGAATGAAGTTAATACTAGTATTAGTAATTTCATGAGATTAACAGGGAATTTATGCAGCAGTCAATGTAATCCCTGAGGGACCCCACCTTGGGCAGTACAGTACAAATTTGGGGGATTAGACCATGTTTGCCATAAAACTGTGCCCAAGTGGGTGGGGCAACTGTCTCATATTGATCCCCTAGTCACTTTCGTGGACAAGCACAGAATTAATGAATGCCCCACCATTGGGGTGGAAGAAATGTGGGGGATTTACTTGTTTTAGTTGGGGATTTTCCAGATTGTCTTGCCCCATGGGGTGGGACATTCGACACATTTATAAGACTAATTTCCAAATCCCGATCCGCACTATGCCCCGGGGGGGGGGAGGGTTTGGGGGTTGACATTGACTGCTTCATTATTGACTCAACTTTCTCGACCAGTTTATATTTCTGATCAATATTTCACTTCAATTGGAAGCACGAATTATAGGATGTTATCCATCTTGTGTAGAGTGAGATCACGGAGGTTCCGGTTTCAGGACATTTGATTCCCCCTAAACGCTATTGATGTTAAGAGTTTCTCACACTTTACTAATAAGGCCATAGAGGTAGAAACAAGACTCCCTAAACCGCAGTCGCTTGTGGTTCGACACACGGCGAGGGCCCCTTTACAATGCTTACAGTGCCCCTCGCCGTTTATCGGAACTACAAGCGACTACCCAATTCCTCTACACACCCGATGAACATGATTTGTGACGTCACTTTTTATCATAGTTTCCTGTCGAATGATTGATGGCAGTATAATTTTACGTAAATATGGATGACAATATATCTCGAAAGTCTATACAACAACTTGAACAAGTGAAAAAAGTTCGAATAGCATATAACAACCTGTCATGGCAATGTTGGTTTTCCATTACAACGAATCCAACACTATCGGAAAAACCAGTGCCTCTTGTACCTGGCACGGTGAAAATGTTGGTACACTGCGTACTGCAGTACATGTCGATGTCGCGGCAGTCACGACCAACGATTTGGTTGGGAAATCCAAAGGTCGGCGCCCAGTCTGGTCGGACTATTTTCTGATGTAACATTAAAAATACCTAAAACACAAACAGTTTGTTTACAGAAATAGTGTTTGACGACTTTTCTCAGCGTAAACCCGGGACAACTTCGCAAAATGCGACCCGCGCAAGTAAGTCGACTTGTCGAGAAATGTGCAACAACATGACATCTCCACTTCGGAAATGAGAAATTAAAGCTCGTTTGTAAGCAGACTGTAGGTTCGAACATGCACATTATCCTTGAATTGATAGCAACTCCTGATTAACATTTTAAAAATCCTTTTATTTTAAGGTTGTGTAATTACATCATACTTAAATATAACTTTTTCAAATCAAATGGATATATTTCTGCGAAGGAATTCGAATCGGGGACTATTGATAAAATCACCCATTATACATCAACCGGAAGTGTTTAGCTCTGCTCTGTCCGCATTCGTTGTCCGACTCTTTCCATTTTAGCTGTTTGACCTATATCCATTCATTATTCTGTTTTGAAACATACTCTCGCCGATGACGCTCAACTATCAATCCGGTCTGTGAAACTTTCCTTGGTCGTTTCTCCATTCTGCCTCGATCCATCGGGTACAAGGTTTTCTGGTGACTGTCCCTACAACTTCGGGGCTACAGGGTTCTACCTACAGGGTAAGTTCCGATAGGTGTGTAATTTGTAATGTAATACGCAATTCTCGCCTCGTTGCCCATTTTCGTCAAATTCTGTTTAGGACGTGTTCGCTTTAGTTATCCTTTGTCGGACTACCACCTTTCCGAAAAAACTTTTCCGACTAACTGACTCTAAGAAAGTTTTTTTAACTTAATTTTAAATATTTCTTAAAATGAAAATGTACTCATTTATCTTGTGCGGTTTAACTCAAGATAAATAAGCTTAATCTTAGCACGGCTCAATAAGCTGAACTTTTAGGGATGAATACCCATGACAACAGTTCATCCTTTACTCAAACATTCGATCTTCAGCAACGAACTTTATATGCACACCAGTTGTCACACCTAGTTTTGATAGAATAACGTCATTATGTCGACTGTTTGGTTTAAGGTGGTGACTAGTTATCACGCCCGACTTAACAAAAATGTAGAAAGGCTAGAACAAAAATATAAAATAAACTGTGAAAGTGGGGCGTAGAAGAGAGGTAAATTTGTGCTTTATATAAACTACAGATGTATGTAGATGTAGTTGGGAATTTGTCAATGAGACCAGTATCATTGCAAGGAAAGGAATTCCATTCACGTGGATCTGGTGTCTGACTGTGCACCAGGAATTCCACACCATACTTTCAATTTTCGAAGAGTTATGGCAAACCATATCCAAATGAAAAGCCAAAGAATTTGAAGTAAAAAAGTATGGGAACCTTCACAGAAATGGAATAGGCGAGTGGGATTTATTTTATATCTGTAAATACCTGATACTGCTGCGTGTCTTCAATATTCATTTAATTACAATGTAAATGAAGAAAAAGCTTCAGGCGTTTTGTGTTGATTGTAAGGCATGTAGTGTTATTTAGGGATCGGAATCGAACAAGAGAGAATGGCTGGTACTTTTGATGTGTTGCATGCTTCTGTACTGGAGTTGAAATTGTAATCTCTGTGGTAGGTTTGACTACCTAAATCTACAGGTCACGTGATTCTTTACCTACTCTTGCTTCTACCCATCCCTAACTGAAGGAGTGTCATTATTTTAATTTGTCAGCTAGGCTTGTCCCCTCCCACACATCACGTCTTCTTATTTTGTCACCAAGTGAGAATTATAGTCTTGGTTTAAATTTGCTGACAAGGAAAAGAAAGCCTACATGGCATGTTGGACTGTCGATATTGGGCTACTTTTGCATTTTATTGTGTGCCAGTGTTAAATAGAATTCAACACAAAAGAAATAAACCAAATCAACTATTCTAGTTTTTACATGTCTGTGTTCCTGCCAATCCTGGTTCATTGGCACCATTCCCATTGTTATATTTGAACAGAATTTAAATGACAAGTGGCAAACATATATTGTAAAATTATTCTTTGTAATGTATTGATCGTGGGTTTAAAGGTATTCTCTTTACCATTCCTCGTTAAGTGATTGTGAAGAGATAATTGGCAATATTAATATGTGAACTTTCCTGTCTGTTCATTCTCTGATATTCTTAATTTCTGGTAGTTTTTTAAAAAGATTAATCAAGGATGGAGTTTCTCTTGTCAAGACTTGCCTTTTAATTTGTCATGCTTTTTAATCCTGTTTTTCAGTATAAGTCCAATTTGCTATATAGAGAACAATAAGATTAATTATACATCAATTATGAGCCGGTAAAAGGTTGAACCTGTTCATCCCCAATTCTCTGTAAACAGGTTCACAACCACCAAAAATAACAGTTGGTTTGGCCCAAACCAGGGAGATGAAAGGGTAAATGAAACCATGGGGACAGCAATTGAAGTGAGAAATCAGATACCATGCTTACAAGTAGTTATTTAGCGATATTTTGGCAAGCAGTTATTGTTGAAGGTGTTGACACTGGTTATGTGCCTATTCACCTGAGGATTTAGATGCCATAAATTTCATATTACTCATCTAGAAATTTCACAATCGTAACATACTTCCCAGATGAGTGAAATACTGTTGCTTGGCAAATTTTTATTTACGTAATAATCAACTCACCTCAACTTATCAGCTGCTAAGCATACTTTGTTAGTGATACATTGCTATACAACACACAACTGTGACGATAAACAAGGGTCAAAGGCCAAATGTGGGTGTGTGCACTTACTGTGAGGTTTAAATATCATTATGCTATTTGTAATCAGCAATTGCACTGAATTCATTAATCTACCGGTAAATATTTTTGTGGGCTTCAATTTTAGACTGACCTTCAATATGTTTTATGTATAATAAAATATGCATACACAGTTTTAAAAGAGCTTTTACTGTATTCCAATCTAGAGGGAAGTCATGGTTTGTAGAAATAAAAGTGTCTTTCATGAGGAACATGTACAGTCGCGATGTTTTCAAAGGACTAAACAAATCACAGGAAATCCAAACAAATGATTCCAGATATCCCGGGATAATCTCTTCCTGGTGGCAAGTGATTATTTTATTTAACGAGCGTTACAATTGAAAACTATTAAACAGTGTATTTTTTAGTCTGTCAGAAAGAATTTCCTCTTTTCTTTGACAATTATCAGGTGTGTATGTTCGTTCAACCTATTCTTCTGTTTTGAAAGGTGTATGCATCGTTGATTTTTGAATTTTCATCTCTCCAGTTCTTGTATAATACAATCTGATTTTTACCACCATTGAAGACAACAGCTATGCTTATCGCTTTACGTGAACTTGAGCTCCAAAGTTTGACAATTTTACCGTGTTCACGATGCACAAATGTTGTTCTTTACTGTCATTTAAATGAGTTTGCATGACCTGGAAAAAAATTCCCAGTCAAAATAGTTGAAATGTTTTCGCAGAAGTATTATGATAACAATGGTACATACAAGTTGATGATATTTTAGCCATGAGAATAGTTTTCTTATGTAATGAAAGTAAGTACTGTTTAGTTTTGACATTTTGAAATGATACTGGTGAGTAAAAAATGCCTCAAGTTCTTCCTCTTCCAGACATGAATGGAAAACAAAACTGAAAACAGACCTTTTTTGGTGTCAGCAAACTTTAAATCATGTCTGTGTGCTGATAATAGCTGACACAAAAATTTTCCCAATTAGTATATTTTTCATCGGCAATACTGATCAGAGATTGAACATAAAAAAATACTAAGTTGCTCATATCGACATGTTGTCAAAAGGGCAAATCTTTTTATGTTTCTTCTTGTTGAAAAATGAAACCCTGATAGAAGTATGCTGTAGAAGGGAATGTGGTTCAGTTCACTAGTTATCTTGGAAATCTAGAAAAGCAATGCTGTGCTAACAGTACACCTGTCTGTATCTTTTGTTTGGTATACAGTTGGTGTGTGTCACCCTGCATTCTTTCAGTTTTCACCTCACTTCAAAAGAAAATGACGGAAAATCCAATGCTTTGTCCGTCCTTTCACATGCAAAGGTCGCATTGACCTAGAGCCTATTATTTACCAACTTGGCTGTATATTGATAACACCTCTGCAAAGTTTGATGTCAGGTCCCTGGTGGCCGTAGTTAGACATGCCCCATGGAATAATTCAGTGCTAAAATACTTGAACCGTGAACTATTCAGAAGGTGATTGTATTGTGAAAGTGCCTCTGCTGTCTCTAAGTTTCACTTTTCTTGGACCATTTCCAACAAAGCTGGTGAATTTGACAACCAGTAGTGCATTTCTATCCACATTGGAGGCTTCTACCTATGAAATATCATTGTTGGCCATGGTATAGAGAGTGAATACTTAATGGCTAGGTTTCCTGTTGGTTTGCCCTGTGTTTGTACCCTGCAGAAGAGACAGTGGTAAACATGATGCAAATGAGGTATAGCTGTAGGGGGTCTGTGTCTTCAGTGCAGGTATACATGTTGTGTTCTGCTTTTTAGCAACCTCTGAACAAAAGTGAATACACAAAAAGTTGTGATGAATGTGTACCAGCTGCAGATTTGCACCAACATTTTAGCAGCATGGCATTTTCATGTCAAAATTAAAAATTCACATATTATTCTCAATGGGGTTACTGATATCTTTCTCTCAATTGAAACATGAACTACCTTCTACATGTATGTCTGAAACACAGGTTATTATAGTAATAAAGGGAAAAATTATCTTGTACGTTTAAAAAAGTAATGATTTTGAAAATTCTTGAAATGTGATTTTATAGTTTCAAAATGAATTGAAATTGCCGACTTCTCAGAAAAAGATGAATTGGTCTGTACAGACCAAGGAACATTATGTGCAGAAATTTTCAAACTGGAAGACAGTAAACTTTTGATCGGTATAAGAAATCATCATAAGAAAGTGATAAAATCAGAAATCCAGTGTAGATATCAAATAAATTATAATTGGTGTTACAAAAATTATAAATGACAAATTTAAAATTATAATAAAATTTCTAAACATTTGAAAAGTCCTGTTACATTTTCTTGGAATTCTTTTGAGTAGAGACGTAATCAAAGTTGCCATGCCAAATATTTAGATTTATGTCAAAGTATATGAATACCACGATTTTTTTTCCAACATGATTGTGTACTACAGTGTCAGTGCAGCATTATTTTGTCCTTTCTCTCCGCCATTTGTATCCCATTGAAAAATTTACTGCAGTGTCAATAGTAAACCTGAATGAAATCATCATTTATTGAACGTACAACAAAACAGTAAACCTTTATGTCATGTAAATGTATTGTCATTTCATGTCAGTTTTTGGTTTAGTATGTATCATGATGAAAAGCCAAACTACATACATGTATATGGTATAAACTGGCCAACAATAAAAATTACTTAAGATGTTTGCTTTCAATGGTGCAATCCAACACTCATAATCCTGTTGATAAACCCCCTTTTAGTCTTTCTTCAACTTTACTTGTAAGCAATGTCAAACTGCCCTGGGTTTACTTCAAAAGGTCATGGGGTCATCAGAGGTGAAAGGTCAGATACAGTGAGAGTCAGAAACCAAACTGAAGGGAGTCTTCAATAGCAGGCCATAAATGGAGTGATTCTCTCCACCATGAAATGTGAGTACAGCTGTCGATAAGTCTTGGCTCTTATAGTCATATCAGAGCCCAGGTACTTCCTTTCTTGGCCTGCAGTATACAGTTATGTTCAATAGTATATATTCAATACAAGAAATAACGTAACAGACTTACCATAAAAGGCTGCTGATGTGCAGCGTGCTCGGAAGGTTATTTCTGATTGGTTGATTATCACTATTCATAGCAACCCAGGGAGTCTATTTGTATTATTCAATTATAACAGTAAGATTCAGCCATCCGATTGGATAACATCTTCTGAGATTAAAAGGTTTAGCGCGATGTCTAGTTCCCACTGTTTACAACTTTCATGGCAAAACATTCTTATGCCATGCAATTGTTTCAGTTTTATCATATGGAGTTGCATATAATGTGAATACACTTTTAAACCACAGCTGATTCTGTTGTGGGCTGTGGTTTTGCAAAGTTTTATAATATCGATATTATCACCTTTTGTTTATGTTAACACTTTGATGTTTATTCAAATTGAACTTTATCAGTGTGAAATGTATGTGTACATACCTCCTAGTTTCCTATCTACCAAGTTCCATGACCAACATTGGCCAATCACAGTGGACAGTATCATATTTAGTATAACCGTGTGTTGTAGTGATATGATATTGCTGTCATTTGTGTTGATGAGTTTATGTGATGTTTTGTCATGGAATCGGCATTGGTCTCACTTCTATAAATAAAGGCAACAAATTTCAGCAAATTTAGTCATCTTGATAATGATGTTATTGCATAATTGTCCAATGATTGAGAGAAAGGGTCTATGGTCCAATGCATCATGGGAATATGTTGGTTGAAGATCAGTGCTTGTCATGTGACTAGTAATGATGTTTTGTTTGCTGAATATTATCACAAAAGAAGAGACAAACTAGTCTAGTCCTCATTATTGTATACGCTACCCTATGACCTTTTCAGTGAGAGCCAAGCGTATACCGTAATCAAGGATAGGAGGTCCTAGACTAGAGGCAAACTGACATTTCAACTTACTGTAAGATTCAAAAGAATCTGAATGTTCAGCAAGACGACTTCTCTTCCCAGTGGAAGAACAACTAGCCTAGATTCCTTTTCCGTCCACTTGCCTCCGTACCTCCGTCCCCACTACCGGGACGGAGGTACGGAGGCAAGCGGACGGAAAAGGAATCTAGGCTAAAGAACAACATACACTTTGAAGTTTCAGGCATTCGGGGACAGATGTTTTGGCTCATAAACTTTTTAAATTCTTTTCTGATCTGCCACTTGTGGGGGTTCATTTTAAAGCTCTTAGTAAAAGAAAAATTTGTACCATCTTAGTTTTTTCGAAAATCAAAATTTTATTTTTCTCTATAGAGTTCACACAGGGATGGTGGCCATTTTGAATTTTAAATAAATCTTGGTAAATCTTAGGTAATTTGTTTCTCTAGTACCAAGATTTTAATGGTGACCCTCAATTTCTATCCTTGATTTTGAAAGAGAATTCTTGAAAGAATCCTGTAGTAAAGTTTGAGCAAAAGGTTAAGTCTTTCATTCTCAAGGTGGATACTACCTTAATTACCCTATAACACAGTGATAAGTTGAACTGGTCCAGTGTATGGTAAACGGTGTGAATCCCAGTTGTTATGTACAGATGGCAGCCGGTTTAACCCTTTAATTATCAGACCTTGGAACATTCTAGTTTTCATCATTAATAACAAAGGGTGGATTTACCACTACACAGGAAAACAGGGAAGAAAGAGTCAGATTTGTTGGTTGGACTGGCACTGCCGGTATCTCTGCTGTGACAAAAGCTATTGAGTTGATGTCTGTAAACAAGTTACTGCAAAAGTTTTTGAAGTCCATTTCTAGATCACGCCAGTCACTCATTGTCACCAAGTTAATACACTGTGTGTTGTATTTGATATCAAGGAATTCATTTTAAAGGAATGTTGTGGTGGATTCACACACAGTACATGTTTTGTCAAATGGCATGTGGAGAGTCCGTTCTGCATTTCATAAGTGGGTGGACAGGGAGGGTTGGTTGGGTATCGGCTGATTCCAGTCACTTATTCAGTTCAATTCTAAGCCTGGGGCACAGTTTGGCATCTCCGTACCGTGTACTATAAAACAATACTTCGTTTTTAGCATAATATGCTACCCAGTCAACCAGTGATTGAGGAGCATCGATTTTGATGGGATCCAGTTACACTCCATGAATCCGTCCATGCAGTACCAAGTGACGATATTACATTGACTGAATGATTCACAAGGTATGTATGTCTGAGACTAGCTTTTGTGATACCCAAAACTCCAGTAATTTTGGGTACATATCAAAGAGATCTGAAGCTAGTATTTGTACATTCATATCTGAAATCAATCAATTAAACAAAATATACTGATACCATCCAAGACAGTAAATTATAGCTAAAGATACAGTAGATGTGTAAATCTGTGTAACAGGAATAGTTGTAGCTATCATTAACCCATTTCCTGGCAGACAGTATCGCTTCCCTATCTGCAAAGTTTCGTTGAGTGGAATTCCTGGAAACACGGAAAATGGATTGAGCCAAAATGAAATGTTTCATCCACTTGACTTGGTTTGTTATGGCAACTTTCATTTGTAAAATCATATTTACAGTGACTGTGTTTTCAGGGGTCTCTAAATGTTCAATTATTTTTTTACTTTCCAAGGTGTGTCCATTCAAGACAGTCTGCCATTCCACTTTCTACAGTTGTACTTCTGTAGACAGAAAGGAGGGATTATTGCTAGTTTCTCAGTGTAGGATGTCTTTCCAGTTACAGTGTACACTGTGCTCTAGGTTTTAAGGGGTAGGGGTACACTATAACTGAGAAGAGGTACGTCCTAGACTTCTAGTGTTTGTACACATATGAAGAGTACAGATTGCGTGAAAAGGTTGATTGAATTTAGAAATTCCTATTCAAGCCTTTTAACAAACCATTTCAGATTCCACCATAGTAGTCCAGAGATGTATATGGTTTATTTTGGGTTCTTTTAAGCCCCTTAACTACTTTTTAAATTCAAACCGGCCATATGATTGAGATAGGTATAATAGCACACACTTGTCAATTAACACATGGAACATTTGCATGCTGACTTCTGATCAGTGCTGAGTTCTGATCAGTGCCAACATTATTAAATTATGCTATGAGACAGAATACTTTTCCAAATAGTATATCTCAATTCTGCCATATGCCACAGGTGTGCAAGTTCATTCTCTGGTTGATACAATGGGCCTGCATAAAGATTAATATCACAGTCCTGAAGGATTAGTTTTAGTTGTCCTGAATAATTCTTTTTTGGACAATTCCATTGATATGTCAGAAGCGTACAATTGGTAATTTTCAGGTCTGTTTTAAAAAAGAAATGGCATTGCCAGTCCTAGGATCTCTCCATTTGTGTTATTCTGAAGGTGATATGTGAGTCCTTGAATTATGCAGTGTTTAGTTACATCACAGTAGTCAATGGTGCATTTCGTCAAAACAAGAAAATGTTTCTCAGCCATTTATATCATGGAGGTGTGCCAAAAGGGTAGGGTTGTGGTGGTATTTCAAACTTTCGAGTGTCATCTGTTTTGAAAAAAAGCAAAACAAAACAGATTCAGATAGATCCAGCAAAACAGGATGTTATGATGCTGTGTCAACAAACAATGACAAAGAATGCACCTGACAGTCCCTGTCATTGACAAACACTATCCATGCTATGTCATACTGTCTTGTCAATGTTGATCTTGGTATGTTATTCTCTGTCAACTTAGGTGGCCTGTGAGCCATTTTGCATGTTATTCTTTACCAACCTGGGTAGTCTTGCAAGTAAGTTCATGCCTGCATTCTTGTGAATTTTACCAAATACAGTTCACTCTCGTACATATCCTTAAAATGATTTCAAGAAACACAGCCTGATGGTACTGTGTCTGTGGATAGTAAATGCTTGTGACATGTAATGTACATATGTTGATGTTAAATACATCTGTCTCTTTCAGCATTGTATATTTTATGTAAATTGAGGCACATACCATACATATTAGAACATAGAGTACGTAAATGCAAACACATATGTGCATATATACATACATACCGAACATGTACATGGTACACAAACATACACCGTATATGTGCATGAAGACATCCTTTCAGATACCACGGAATATTTCTGACTTGTTCAATATCATAACCTTTATCCTCTATTTTATCATGAATATGTACAATACAAAAATATTGTTACAACAGTCTTGTAGGGTAGAAACTTTATTATTGAGATTTTGTCTATTCCAAAGTTCATGATGATTTTGAGAAAGAAGATATTATGAAGAATGTAAAATATATATATATATATATATATATATATATATATATATATATATATATATATATATATATATATATATATATATACACATACACTCAGTACCTTCTGAAATTCAGAATGTCTTCTTTTATAAAATTTTGGTGAAACAGATCACATCTGGAATGTTAATCGCATTCCGGTACGCTCAAACTTTGTTGTGAACAAATAATATCAGTAAATGCTTTGGAATATATATTTGAAAATACAAATATACAGTATTCATTTGTTTTTGGAGTGACTAGGTTTAAGCTTATAAAAACATCTGAATTATCAAAAGATGTGTGTGCAAATAGTAATGAATTAATGTTGATATTATTTTAGAACAACGATGCATTATCTGTTACCTAATAAGGTAGCAGGCGCCTCAAAAGTGAAAGATTTAAACTTTTGCTCAAAATCCTCATTGAAACTTTCAACCATTTTCTCACCAAATTGAGAATAACACTGTTCATAGTTTGGTACTAGAGAAACAAATTACCTAACATGTACCGATATTTGAAATACAAAACAGCTGCCATCCCTGTTTTAACTCTTGGGGGAAAAATAAAAATTTCATTTTTTGAAAACCCTATGATGGTAAAAATTTTCTTACTCCAAGAGCTTTAAAATGAGCCCCCACAAGGAGATGAGATAAAAATTGTAAAAGTTTGTTAGTCAGAAAATCTGTCCCCAAGGCACATTCAACCTTAATGTAATTCCATGTCCGATGTCTTGAAAGATCGATCCACCATGTTATATAAGAGTACTACAACTAGATACAACAATTCATAAATCCAATATGACATACAGACTTTTATCAAAATCAACGTGCAAACAAACCATTGTACATTATGTCCTCTAAAAAGCCACATTTGTTGCAAGTTTTTGTTTTACGTAAAAGATTATTTCTGTAAAACCAATGGGAGATGCAGGCAATATGTTGACATTTATATTTACTAGTTCAAGTCTTTGTATAGTTCAAATGTGCATGTATGTACTAAAGAATAGTAATGTTCATTTGAAAGAGAGGAAATATCTCAAGGTTAACCAATTATTACAAAGTCGGATGGACTCTGTGTTAACCCATATTGGTCAAAGTACACGTACGCCTGTCAAAGTTGTCTTTATACACTATAGACTTGTAAAGCCTTTCCTTCATAATAAGTTATACATTTCCAACCATGTGATGATGGCTCATTCATTGTGAAGCAATTTCGATGAGAGGAAACTTGCCTTAATCTGTACTGGTTTAATGTGAACTAAAATGTACAGCTTTAAGAGCTAGAGTCTCAACTTTTTGTCAGCCAATACTCGTACACACACACACACACACACACGCAGAAGTGGAACACTACAGTGAGATTGTTGACTATATATGATAAATGAAAAAAATAATTTAAAAGTTAAAAAACCAGTTTAGTTCTTCTTTTGAATGACAGAAAGTCCTCCACCATTGTTTGTACATTTGTTTGTTTGCTGACATTTTCCTCCACGGTCTCACATTTCCCAAAGTCATCTGTGAATGAAGAGTGAGAAATCTTTGCTTGAAATCCAATGTTACTTAGTCTTTCCACATTCTTATCACCACAGGTTTTGGGCTGACTCCAGCTTGTTGGAAGGTATTCTGTTATTGGTTATAAAATTTACACACATATAAAGAAACAGTCAACCCTACAAAAAAGCTACAGGCATATGGGACCTGAAAATGTTGGTTTATTCTCTTTTAAATGTTTGGAATTGCAATATTTATTGGATATCTGGAAAAAGCAAGACTGCTCAAATACAGAATAATATATTACAGGGTTTCATGACTCTACTTAAAATATTTTTGTAATTTTGTTAGAGTTTTAGTATTTGATGTCACTGTTTATATAAAATGAATTTTGAAATCAACAAAGTGTAAATAACTTGTAACTGATTTGACGATGTTATCACATAGCGTTGCATGGATTGGCGGTATGTACACAAATAATTCCTGTCACCATTGGACTTCATTGGTATTCAAATGAATGACTCAGTGCTTTTCAATCACAATATTGGAATTTCTGTCTAACAGCGGACTTGCTTCAAGTCCATGGGGATATATATATCAAACAAATAAATGAAAGACATAAACTTCAGCAGACTGTCGCATCTGTGGTAGGCTGTTAGGTAGATCAGGGGTGGGGATGGTGGGTGAATGCGATGGCCCTCATTTGGCCAGCCAGGAACTGCTGCCGAGAAAAGCCAACTGAGGGTCAGTCTTGTAAAACAGACGTAGAAAGAGTTTAGAATTGGCTGATGAATATCCGATGCATATACCATCTCTTTTCCAGATGCATGGAATATCAAGTAGATAGCCATACACAACACTACTGCTATACAACTGAACATACAGCAGCAATTTAGCCATTAGCTAGATGATCCCATTCCTCTCAGGTTTAAAGGCGGAGCCTCCCTTTAAAAGGACGCCAAGGTATGGCGGTGTTCACTGTCTAAGTGGACACCAAACAGGCAACACGCGGGCACACGCTCCAGAAATTGCCACTTTTTAGTTTTCCCCGGCCGCAAAAACACAGATAGACTGCCAAGCGGTCAGCGTGAAGTTGCTGCCGATCGAACTCTGTGGTTGTATTCAAAGTTTAACGCGACTGGAAGACTATTTTTTAGGAAATTCGAGCGTTTGTAGTGGGGAATCAATGACCGTAGGCGATTTGAACCGACCGTCAATCAAAAGCTTGCATAAACTCTGTTTGCAGGATTAGCAAAATGTGACAAAAGGTTGAGATCAGTTTGTGTAATTAATGTTATAGAAATCAAACATCATACTGGCCATGTGTTTGACTGGGAGGAGAACTCCACTAATGCGAGAACCTGGGATTGAAAAGTGCGGCTTTAAAGGGGAAGTTCACCAAGGATGATTTTTACATATGTGGTAGCTCTGTGGTCATTTACCCCAGAAAAGCTATTTTCACCATTTATAACTCGCCCAATTTTTTA